>MJUT01045913.1:157727-169355 GCA_002080005.1 Gigantidas platifrons | reverse complement strand
AGCTATTGAATTTAAAGTTGATTGAAATTATTTTCGAAAAATTTCCCATGCTTGATTTACGTTTCTGCATAGGTAGAGTTCCGACCAGTCAGTTTGTTCAAGTTTTTCTATTAAGGCTTCTTGTGAATAATGTTTTAATGATCGTATACGTACAGTAATCTGCTTACCTGCGTGTTCTCTAGTGCAAAAAAATGGCAAAATTGTCACTAATTCCAACTTCAATGACACCGGATTGGCAAATCTTTTCACTAGTATTACATAAAATATGGTCTATTAATGAACTACTGGATGATGAAATTCGCGTTGGTTTGAAAATTAATTGTTCCAATGCATACATGTCAAGGATATTCGAGTATTTTTTGTATATATCAGAATTTTTGTTTTTGATACAAACATTAAAATCGCCAAGAATTATGATTTCACACTCCGATCTTATTTTGTTCAGAGTAAGGTCAAACAGTTCCAGAAAATTGTTTTGCTTTGGTGGCCTATAGCAAGTTCCTACTATTATAGGTTTGGATTTAGGTAATAACAACTCTATCCATACATATTCTAGCTCGTCGTCTGAGATGTCTTGTACTAAAGTAAAAGAGATGTCATCTCTAATATAACAGCAAACTCCACCGCCATTTCTAGTTCTATCCTTCCTCACAATACTGTAATTTTCAATCCAGATTTCTGCATCGGTAACAGAATCGTCGAGCCATGTTTCCGAAATAGATATATATTTCATATGTTGTATTTTCATAATTGTCCTTAAATTTAGAAATAAATATTAATTTTGGTTTTCCTTATATTTAATCCACAAGATTTACTTGAGTTTACCTGAGGTTTACACAATATTTTCCCATATGCCGGCCCGTTAAAACATTTTAATTACAGTGGTCAATGTCTTGTCATGTTTTTGAAAGTTGACCTTCAGGGAATCAGCCATTTATAGTCCTCTCTTTCTTATCAAAGTGTAGAAAGCTAAATGTGCATTTTGTATTTAGTAACCTGACATGCATAACTATATCAATACAGCATCAAACTTTTATTATACAACAACCAAGCAAAACCCCATAATTTCTCAAATCCATCTATTAATCGTGAAATGTGATGAGTATTTTAATTGCCCTTTTCATCATTCAGTGATATTAGGAACATTTGTTTTGAAATAAAAGTATGTGGGTTGAAATCAGATCTTGGTTGAAATATAAGTCTTAGTTAAAAAAAATACATTAGATCTTTTAGACATTAAATGTATTAAGAATGTTGACAAAAATTTTAAGAATGTCGGGAATCAGTCGGCTATTCAGACAATGTTAAGAATGTTGAGCCTCTGTCACAAATATCACATTCTATATTCAGTTAAAATCTAATGAAAATGAAGTAAAATATATTGATTTAAGAAGGATTTAAATAAAGAAAAAGTCAAATTTGATGAGAAATGAAATGATATAGTTGTTGTAATTTGATTAAAGCAAATAATTAATTAGTGAAATATCACATGCACTATTTAGTTAAAATCTAATGAAAATGAAGTAAAATATATAGATTTAAGAAGAAAGATTAAAATAAAGAAAAAGTATAATTCAATGAGAAATGAGATAATTTAGTTGTTCGAATTTATTTAAAACAAAACTAATTAATTAGTGAAACATCACACTCTAGATTTAATCAAAATCTAATGTAAATGAAGTAAAATATATTGATTTAAGAAGAAAAATTGAAATAGAGAAAATGACAAATTTAATGAGAAATGAAATAATATATTCGTTGTAATTTGATTTTAAAAAAGTAATTAATAAATGAAATATCACATGATATATTTAGTTAAAGTGTTCAGAATCTGTTCAGAATTTTCAGTCAATGTAAGTTCAGAATGTTCAGAATCTGTTCAGAATTTTCAGTCAGTGTTCAGAATCTGTTCAGAATTTTAAGTTTCCATGTTCAGAATGTTCAGAATTTTCAGTCAATGTTCAGAATCTGTTCAGAATTTCTAGCACAAAAACTGGTCTCAGTGTTCAGAACTTCTTGGCTTTGTGGTGGCTCCCTTTGGGAATATAGTAGTTTTCTCTGGGTCGACCGATTTCCTCCACCAATAGAACTGACCGCCACGATATAACTGAAATACTATTGAATGTGGCGTTAAGCATCATAACCCTAACCCTTAGGCTCAGCATATGCAACCTCGGCAGATTTTGGCTATCCTCTTTATGCGCATTGGTTTTCATTTTAAATTATTTGGTTTTCCAATCTTTTGACTCTGATCATACCTGATGAAGGTTATTCTAGAAACGTGTCGTGTGCACTGAATTATTTATCTACATATTTATTCCAGACATTTCCATAAATATATATGTATATATTGATTTGCTTGTTTGTTTGTTTGTTTGATGGTGTTTAACGCCACTTTCAACATTCTGTCAGTTATAACCGGAGGACCCAGATAAAACCACCGACCTGTCGCAAGTCACTTGCAAACTTGATCAGATAATATTGTAGACCTCGCCCTGATTGAGATTCAAACATCAGTGGTGATAGACACTGATTGCATAGGTAGTTGTAAATACAAGTACCATATACGATCACGACACCTCTTTAAATATGGAAAATATTCCATTAAGCTGAATAAATAAGAAATAAACAAACCTGTTCTCCTTTGTACTGAACTCGGAAAAACAATATGTCGCCTTACGCCGCGTGACTGTTCAACGTTATTTTTACACGTGATGTAAACTATTGAGAAATTATATTCTCCCTCACTTCGTTAGTCCGAATATAAAGTAATTATATTATAATGGCAAATATATAACTAATGATACTCGCTATAACGACTTGTCCGATAACCGTTGTTATCTTCCTCTGATTAATTTTAACCGATATGCGCAGACGCTGGGAAACCATACTTTATCAACTTCCGGAGTGCTTAACGACTTTGAGCAAATCGAGCAAAAAATTCACGAAAAAATCAAGGCTTGCAGCTTGTATGAAGGGTGTCACGAACTTTTGACAATTAAATACATTCTATGTGTTATTCGTTCGCTTAATCCTACACAATGGTGCGCAAGAAAAGACATTATTGTGGTGTTTTTGTTCCTATTTAATTAATATGACTAAAAACACAAATATTTCTTTCGGCAATTTTTGGCAGTAACATTTTTTTATATTTATTGTCAAGCTAAAAGACAAAATAAAGTTTATTGTCATGGACATCTGGACTCAATCAACATCCTGTTTAAAGGTGTGAAAACTACATGGTGTCCAAGGTATAGGAAGAATTGTTTAATGCCAATTATGTAATAAACATTTCACACCTCCCAGGTGTTTTTAATTAGCCAATTCCAAAACGATGTAAGCATGATTAAAAATGTCCAAATATGTTGTTTTTGCAATCACTCATTTCCTTTTGAACATTTAATTAAAGACTAATAATTTCACTTTATTAATGATAAACAAACAAATCAAGGAAAACTTTTATTTTTCATGTAATTTAAACTAATTATTTTGTCTTTGCCAGAGATATTAAGTATCCAATTTATTTAAAACAATATGTATGTTTAATGCATAACTACTAGTTGAATGCACTGGGAAATAGAAATTGCAAAATATGCTCGTTTTTTTGCAAATATAACCGGTAAAATGCTAATAATTAAACATTACCAGTTATATTAGCGTTTACCAGTTAAATTAGACAATTCCTATTTATATTTGTCATTGTCTTGTTATATTTGAATTTTTCCTTTTATATTTACATTGTCGATTTAAATTTTCATGTTCCTGTTAAATTTTCATTCTCCTGTTAAATATGGATTCTCCTGCTAAATTTGCATTTGTTATATTAAATTTGCACATTTTTTTATATTAGCTAAATCTTTTTATATTTGCGTTTTTCCTTTTATATTTACATTATCGATTTAAATTTTCATTTTCCTGTTAAATTTGGATTCTCCTGCTAAATTTGAATTTGACCTGTTAAATTTGCACATTTTTTTATATTAGCTAAATCTTTTTGTATTTGCGTTTTTCCTTTTATATTTACATTATCGATTTAAATTTTCATTTTCCTGTTAAATTTTCATTCTCCTGTTAAATTTGGATTCTCCTGCTAAATTTGAATTTGACCTGTTAAATTTGCACATTTTTTTATATTAGCTAAATCTTTTTATATTTGCGTTTTTCTTTTTAAATTCGTCTTTGTCATGTTATTTTTGCATTGTCGATTTAAATTCTCATTCTCTTGTTAAATTATCATTCTCCTGTTAAATTAGCATTCTCCTGTTATTTTAGCATTTTACCAGTTAAATCCCACGGTCATATAAGTCATCCGCTGAGTAGTGAGATTATGTAATACTGTAGTCGTCACTAGCTCATTGAATATGATGATCTATAGTATTATATTATCGTGTATTTATATGTATTTATTTATTTATTGTAATTATTATTTATATTACAATAGTCTGGCCCTTAATAGATTTAGTGTATTCAATACACAATAATCCATCAATTGTTGGGTATTTGAGGACATGGTATTTTATTTGCAGGTTGTATTTTAACTTAATGCATGTTTATTAAGAAATGTGACTTTAAATGTATTAAAATATTAGCAAAGTGTGGTACACTGCAGAATACTGTTGTCACTTCACTATTACTTGTTTTTTTTTAATATCATGTGAGAAATACATTAACCTTGTATGACCTATGCTTAGACTATTTACTAAAAAAAGAATTAAGTATATTAAACTATCTGTCTCTATTAAGCTATTTATGTCTTGTTTCATAGCACAGGATTGTGTATGCACATAGTCAAAGTTATTGTGCTTTAAAAGTTCTGATTATTGTAAGGAGGAACATTAGTGAACAATAAATATTTTTGTTTATGATATATCCCTATGTAAACGCCGTAACTCGCCCTTGTCCGATCCAACAGAACTGTGCAGTTGAAATGTAAACACTATGTTGTCAGTTAATTAGATTGATCAATAAATACAGGAAATTATTTTTAAAAAATGTCTATATAATTCCCTGATATAAGAACAATTTATAATAGTATTATATTATTGTTTATTTATTTGTACCATTCTGGATGATAATAATTTTATCAATTTTCAATACACAATAATCCATCAATCCTCGTGTATTTGCCAGTTTTCATGAATTAAATGATAAGATGAATGTGTACTGCATGACAAGTACAAAACATGGTAGCACACAGATAAATAGCTTAGCTGTATTTTGTTGTTATCTTACAGACATTTCAAGAAAAGGTATATATAAAATCGTTTGTTTTGTGTTATTTTTTTTTTTTACTATCCATAAGTTACTTTTATATATTTTCTGCAAAGTTGTTTTCATTTATTTTTTAATTAAACTTAACTATTATTGCTGTATTACTTTTATTAACAACTGTTTTCACTAACAAAACTATTTCTTTTATAAGCTAATTGTTAAGTTGTTTTCATTGTTCCTGTTATCATGAAATGTTTCCAAATAATGAATTTTCAATAGTTGAATTTGACTGCTACTTACGCGGGAGATCTGTCCCGATACTGCCACCTTTCGTAAAAAAAAATCAAATATCAGTTAGTAAGATTTTATTTCCGTATTTTGTCTCGATTTTTGTCCAGAACAATAAAATCCAAAAAACGAGATCGAATATGAAAATAAATTCTGAAAAGTTTAATCTAATTCCTACTTGGACTAGAAAACGGTCCCTATCCTGTCGTCGCCAAATTACTCCGGTCTACCTATCCATCATTCTTCCCTCCCGAAATGTTTTCAAATAATAAATATTCAAATAGTTGAATTTGAATGTCCCAATACTGCCGTCTTTCATAAAAAAAATCAAATGTCAGTTAGTAAGATTTTATTTCCGTATTTGTCTCGATTTTTGTCAGGAACAATAAAATCCAAAAACGAGATCGAATATGAAAATAAATTCTGTAAAGTTTAATTTAATTCCTACTTGCACTAGAAAATGATCCCTAACCTGTCGTCGCCAAATTAGTTTACCCGTCCATCAGTCTTCCCACCCGAAATGGTTTCAAATAATGAATATTCAAATAGTTGAATTTGAATCCCGCCACTTACGCGCGAGAATTGTCCCAATACTGATAGTATACCTGTGTAATGATCACACTGACATTGTTATGGCTTTGTGTATAATTAACTAAAGTGCTGTAACCCAATGTAAGAAAGATAAAATTATTTTCACTTACAGAAAATTAATTCTGAAAAGTTCAATTTCATTCCTACTTGGACTAGAAAACGGCCCCATTCCTGTCATCACCAAATTAGTATGCCCCGTCCATCATTCTTTCCTCCCAAAATCAGTGTTTTCATAAATTAAATATTCAAATAGTTGGATTTGAATGTCCTCAATACTGCCGTCTTTCATAAGAAAAATCTAATGTCACTTTAGTAAGATTTTATTTCCGTGTTTTGACTCGATTTTTGTTCAGAACAATAAAACTCCAAAACGAGATCGAATAGACTGAGCGCACGTTACTGAGACGCCGTTTAAATAAACTTAGTTTCTGATTTAATGTGGTTGTTATTAGTTTTTATGATGCCATATCTACATAACCTTTATATCATAATAAACCGTAGGATATGAGGAATAATTTTCCGACAATATTTATGAAATATATTGATATTTATTCTGTCGTATCCCACCACGGAATACCCCTTCCGTCTTAAAAACGTCCCGTCAGATGTAACATTTCTGTTACAAATTGATAAGATTTTCGGGCATTTCACGAAAACGCATGCACGGAAATCGCACCAAATCTGCTAAGAAAGTAAACGTCAAAATTATTCCAACGTCATGTCTCGATGGCCGTTTTCTATTGAGGTTTTTTGTTTTTAACCGCATATATTTAAGTCCATTCAATGTGTCAGATACTGAACTGAAATGCTGCTCACCAACTTTAAAAGCTTTTCCCGATAAATTTAGGTGAAGTTGAGTAAATATTTGTTCACTGTTATGCAGATCTATATTGTAAAAAATAATACAAGAAATTTTGAAGATGACTTTTGAAAGATAAAGAAATAATGACCCAAATAGGCAGTCTGAATGAAATGTCCACTTCTTAATTTTACAAAAACAATAACATCGCTTGGAATTTTAACGATTTATAACGCAGCACACAAATAAATCATCGAAATTTGTATGTGCCAAGCAGTTAGTTCTATTCAAAGGCTACCATTAATACCAATCATGGGTATATTAAAATTAAAACAAACACGAACAGAATAAAATGCCAAGTCTGAATGGATTGTCCACTTCATTAATTTCGACGTCAAATGCGTTTTCAAGACTTTTGTGAATTTTGCGCCTGTTAGCGTTGAAAACGTAAATGGTTTTTCCGTTGCTTGTACCAGGAATCTGATCACATTTGTCAAAACATATGGTCAATTAAAAGAAGAAAACTTGGAAAATCAAATAACGGAACAACAGTACCCTTAGATCTAAAAAGGACAAAATGTTAATGTTCTTTTTAAATACCGAAAATACGACAAACTTTCTATTTAAAACCAAAAGATAACAATATTATTTCGATTATCTCACGGAAAATTTTAATGTATTAAAATACTTATATATATATGTGCTTCGGTTGTTTAAGTGGTTCCTACTTTTTACAAAAATTTATTACTTAAGTACCACTTGTGAAGCAAGTACAACATTTGGTTTAAAGCGTCACAACGTTGAAAACGTCGCTTTTTAGCGTTACGTTACGTTACGCAACATCTTGCGTTCAGTCATATGAAAATAAATTCCCAAAAGTTGAATTTGATTCCTGCTGTTAGTTGGAAAACGGTCCGGTTTATCAAATGTCAGTTAGATTTTATTTCCTTAATTTGTCTCGATTTTTGTCCAGAACAAGCATTTTTCCAGCTATATCATGGCGAGAATAAGTAAATTTTCAATGAAATGATGACGAGGTTCAATTTGTACTAGACCAACACGCTGAGTTGGATTTTAATAGTGTGTTTTAGGATATTCTTTTTAAAATTCATCCCAAAATATAAAGTGCTTAAAACGTATAAATTATAAACTACGCTTCAAGAATGGATGAAGATCCGTTGAAGAAGTGGTTCGCGGAGGCATACAGCGAATGTAACAGGTAACAGTGCTAGCTCACTTACAGTCCGCGGGTAGACATGTCGCCCCACTCGGACACATTATTCTGATTCTGAGCCAACCAGTGCTTAACGGAGAAGCAACAAATACAAATTGTATAGTCTTTAGTTTGACCCGACTGGACTCGAACTCGGGATGTACCGCACCCGAAGCGAGCAAGCAAACCATTACGCTAACGATAGTTCAAGCAGATAAACATATCTACATAAAGGAAAACGTCATGCAACTGGTGAACCATCGCAATTTTGAAGGTAAGAATGGTTTGTGGATTTGAATTCAATTTTTTGTCAACATTTTACAGTCCATTGACATTGTAAAATTATTTTTTGCTGAACTAAGCATATTTTACAAGTCACAAACGGACACAAAAATCTATAAAATGAGCGATACGAATGGACATTCGATTCTGAATATAGTAACTTTACCTTTTTTTCTTACTGAAGCAATTTTACTGCATGTTGCTGATTGTCCCACAGACTTTGAAAATTGACATGACTCTTATAATACACCATAAACATGTGTTGATCTCCACTTGTCATTGAATAAAACTATGCATATGCAAGGTTCTATTATGGGGATAAAGAGGTGTTGTTACATGTATATAAAATACTTGCCAACAGGTCTCATTTATTCTGTAAGAATGTTAGAGAATGGCGAGAAATACTTGGAATATACTCTCTGTCTATATAGAATATGATACATATATATGGCTTATCCATAACTTATGGATAAGATAGTAGATTTACTCTCTAGGTTGCCAAGTTGTTGCTAATTTTTCACATACTCCTTTCAAACTTGTTCAATAAGATTGATCATATCAGTTCTATCATGTAGTCCGGATCCATTGAACTAATTGAACTTTTTGCATATGCCCAGCTTAGCTGCATTTTCATATCACCGAAATACTTTTATTCATGCAGGCTAAGCAAAATTATATTGCTATTTGGTATAAATACTTTCTTTCTTTTTATTTTTCTGTAATTTGTTAATGCCACTTGGGTGTGTTTCAAAATATCTCTGAAATAAAATGTTCTTTTATTTGTGTATACTAAGTAAGGTTTAGTGTACACAAAACTAAGTTTATTTAACTCATACTATTATATTTTATGATCCACTCATGTGACAAAACAGGATTGGGTTACTTCATATATATTCTTATACTCTATGGGTACATGTATAATGACATATTCTTTTCTCTTTGTGGGTATACAATATAGTAATAATGTATATCCATTATGTTTCTCCTCTGGGGGTGACCCTTTATTTAAACTGATATATATATATATATAGTTTAATGAACTGAACAGCAAGACCATACAATTGAAAATATGAGTGAAAATTCAAAGAATCCAATTGTGTTTGTGTTGTACATTTGTAATTTACTTAGACCTCTAACTTATCAGTACCTCAGAATGGTAGTAACACTTTATATGTTGAAACTCTAAACATCACAGGCATTTAATTCATCATAGCATAGGCTGAATTAAATTAAAGTAAACTGTAAACATCAATTTCTCTTCTAATTTATCTTCTTTTTTTTTATTTCTTATTTTTCCCTATCTGCAATTTTTTTTTAATTTTTTTTTAACAAATTCAGAATTAACCCACATGTATATATACTTTTTTCTTTATGTAAATAGGTCTTGTTTGATGATGAATGTTTTTTTCAGAAGCATTTCTTATCTTGTGAGTGTCTTGTCTATAAGTGTACGCATCTATTTTGTATTTCAATGGTTTAGTATTTTATTTAACCTGGAATATATCATTATTATGAATTATGATAGTTTTGATTAATTAATTATACTATTAGAATATAATGCTGTAAAATGTATGAACCTGATGGTTACTGCGCTACCTATTTCTAAATTTGGTATTGTTTCTAGTTATGTTATAAAATATGCCCTACTGATAGCTGGTATTGAGTCTAATCCAGGTCCACAATTGAATAATAAAAAAAATATAAAAATAATACATAATAATGTATGTAGTTTACTACCTAAATTAAATTTGATTGAACATAAATTCCAAGATTATGATGTTATTTGTATATCTGAATCACATTTTGATAAATTTATTGATAATGATAAAATAAAATTAAAGAGTTTCCAAACTCCAGTTAGGCTAGATAGAAATAGGCACGGTGGAGGTGTGACCATATATGTGAAAAATAGTTTATTTTATAAAGTACGTACTGATTTATCAATTAATAACTTAGAATTACTTTGGGTCGAGATCCGAAATAGTAATAATGACAAATTTTTGGTTGGTGTTATATATAGGCCTCCAAATTATAATTACATGTTCCTCTGTTATGGAAGATAGCTCATGTAAGTCCAATTTTTAAAGGTAAAGGTAATCCACATTCATCACAAAACTATCGGTCTATATCAGTAACCAGCATAGTATGTAAAATTATGGAAAAAATGATATTTAAAAATTTATTTAATTATATGAAAACAAATAATATCTTGTCAAAGTGTCAATCTGGCTTTCAACCAAATGACTCAACTGTTAATCAATTGATTGAAATATACCATAATATTATTAGTAATATGGATAGGGGGGGGGATGTAAGATTTGTTATTTGTGATGTTTCAAAGGCCTTTGACAAAGTTTGGCATAAAGGCCTTCTTTTCAAACTTAAGCTGACTGGAGTTAACAAACAACTAATATCATGGATTGAAAGTTACCTCTCAGATCGTCAACAAAAAGTTGTTTCGGAAGGTTTCTCTTCAACTCTTAAGGGTATTAAAGCAGGGGTTCCCCAAGGGTCTGTTTTGGGACCTTTCTTTTTTATTGTATATATTAATGATATTGTGAATGACATAAATAATGACATCCGGCTTTTTGCAGATGATACTTCCTTATTTGTAGTAGTAGAACATGATCATGCTGCAGCAGCAGCTTCTCTGACAGATGACTTGGATGTTATTTCCAACTGGGCTAAGAAATGGGCAGTTCAATTTAATCCTCAAAAAACAAAAAAATATTGTATTTAGTAGAAGGGACAGGGAGCACCCACCTGTATATTTTGGACTTAATGGAGATGAAATTGATGAAACAGATAATCACTGTCATCTAGGGATAACATTTCAAACATCAGCTACATGGAAAAAACATATAGATGATATTTATAAAAAAGCATGCTCTCGTTTATTTTTACTTAGACAAGTTAAACATTTATTAGATAGATATTCCCTTATACGTATATATTTTGCATTTATTAGGCCCGTTTTAGAATATGGCGATGTATTATGGGGTAACTGCACTAAAAAGGAATCAGATTTATTGGAAAGTGTACAAATAGAAGTGGGTCGAATTATAACCGGTCTTAGATGTAACTCATCTAGACAAAAACTATACCATGAATTGGGGTGGGAAACACTAGAAAATAGACGGAATAAACACAAACTGATATTATTTTATAAAATTCTAAATGGGTTAACACCTGCATACCTTTATGAATTGGTTCAACCATATCTACCTAGACAATCAGGATATAA
>MJUT01045913.1:141912-155734 GCA_002080005.1 Gigantidas platifrons | reverse complement strand
CTTGACCGTTATGGGATATCTGTGTCACAAATGACAACGGACATGTTCCACTTATCGTAAACACTTCCGGACCCTTTCCTCATTCATGACATCACCGGTTTGTAACTAGATTAAAACGACGTCACGGGTGTCACTAGTGAAGCAGGAACTGCCTGTCCTTCCGGAGCACTCGAGTTCACCCCCTCTCCCGGTTTTTATTGGGGTTCGTGTTACTCGATCTTTTGTTTTATATGTATGTTTTCAAGATCGTTGTTTTTCCTTTTGTACTTTTTCTTTCGCAATTGTGTTGTCTGTTCTTCGATGTACGGATTCTGATTACTCCCTTTGGCATCTTCAAACTCTTCTTACATTGGTTGATTTGATTTTTGATGTCTTAACGCCACTTTCAACAATATTTCAGATATGTCATGGGGACCAGTTTTAGTGGTGGAGGAAACCGAAGTACCCGGTGAGAACCATCGACCATAGGCAAGCAACTTGTAAAGTTTATCACTTGTGGCTGCGAGTCGAGTGCACCCTTTTTTGTAATTTACAAAGCGGGTGCGGACCCACGCCGTATTGGTGATACGCTTGTATGAGTTGTTAGCTCCAACGACCTAACTCGTTGAGCCACCTGGACCCCCTCTTACATTGGTGTTCTTAATTACTATGCTTATCCACTACCGACTCAGTAATAGTTCCATATGGCCTGGAAGGTTTGAAAAAGACATGGATGGTCCATTTCATTTTGAAACTAATCAACCTATCCCATTCTATTTCCAAATTTATTTTTGTTTGTAATCAAGTGATGTATAACACCCTCGGTCGTTTCTCACATTCGATTTAATACTGACCAATCGAAAATTTTTATTGGATTTAAAAAAAATTCAACTTTATCAAATGAAAAATAATTAAATTTAATAAATATATATTTTTTAAATTCTATTGCATTTAAAAAAAAACATATTCCCTATTGTCCCACTTTTTGTTACCTTATTACCTGTAATTTCAAAAAGTGGGACAATCGGGAAGATATATGTCTAAAGTGATTTTTTTAAAGATAAATAAAGTACAGCTGGGGACGCGATCAGAGTGCTCTCCATAAGGAAAACAGCGGATGTGCCGCTCCAATTCTGAGTCGGCACGTTTCCAATTTTCGTGGCTATCGAATTTTATTTTCTATCCGAAATCCTTATATAAATCGCTTCATCAATCATTTTTCTATTCATTCATAGCAATCTTACCTTCAGAAAGTGGTGTTACACTCGATTACAGCACGATTTTGCCTTAGATCCTATCATTATGCCATTTGACATAACAACAATATCAGTATGCTATACATGTATGGTACCCTTCAATAACTCTGTAATTTATATTATTTTGTTAAAAAGTAAATGACAAACATTACTAACCCTTTCCCATTTTTATAAAAGTAAAAGACAAACATTTAAACCCTTTCCCATTTTTTTTAAAGTAAATAATAAACATGGCTTGTTTTCGATAAGAAAAAATATGTATATGGATTTTTTTTAAATAATCACTAATACAGCGTTAAACATCGATTTGTATGCATCTGATATAAGTAAAGCTCGGAGCTGAGAATTTATTCATATGAATATTATACGTTAAGTTTAAGGTTTAAAAAAATGAAATTCACTTCTGTGAACATCTGTTTATAGGCCTTGTATTAAAATATGTGTTGAAATAGTGTAAAAACAATTGAATTTTCTATTATTCACAGAGAACACAATTGTTGTCCCAACAAAAGTTACATGCATAGAGGCATTTTTCTCAGGTGTACCACCTGTTGTGTTTACTGCTAAAGTGTATATTGTAGTGGGGTGAGCTGAATAAAATTTTATGATTTCTTGTATCCCTAAAGAACAACATTTTATAATATCAAAGAATGGTGTCCTTCCTAATAAAATAAATAAGAATGATTAAGGGGTCCCATTAAGGGTAAATTATTAATGAATATGTATTATTAAAATTTAAAACTATAAAATTACACATGAAATATAAAACATAATAATATTAAATATTTATTATTAATTTTATATATTAAGCACANACTATAAAATTACACATGAAATATAAAACACTTCAAATATGAAAACATAATAATTGATATTTATATTAAACTTTAAAACTATATAAGCACACCTAAAATATATTCTCCAAGCTTGATTTTTCACTAATTTTTTTAATTAAAAGTCAAGTTACATATGGTCTATTTTCGATTAACGGAAAATAAGTCACAAGAAAAAAGTCACAATTGTAATTTGTGAAAAAGTCACAGTTTAATTATATAACGTGTGTCACATTTTTAAGTAAGAAAGTAATAATTTATATTTAATATGTCCCGATAATTATCGATTTTTTTACGGATGAGTACGTATATACACGATCGAGTTGAGAAAACGGGAATGTTTGTTTTCATTTATTTATGAACTTGTATGGTATCGATAGTGTATTCGGCGTGGGTTCGCGCCCGGCTTTGTAAATTACAAAAAGGGTGCACTCGACTCGCAACTGCAAGTGATAAAGTTTACTAGTTGCTTGCCCATGGTCGGTGGTTCTCTCCGGGTACTCCGGCTTCCTCCAGCACTAAAACTGGTCGCCATGATATAGCTGAAATATTGTTTAAAGTGGCGTTAAACACCAAAAATCAAATCAAATCAAATCGATAGTGTATTCACCGTTGACAGAAGTAAAAAAAGAATACACATTTCTTCACGATAACGGTAACGTTTTAAAATAAAGTCTGTATTAATGAATAAGGGTAATAACAAAATTACCGAACACCGAGCAATCTTCCAAAGGGAAATTCAAAACTCGTAAATCAATAAACAGACAAAATCAGTCAACAACCGGGAAACCGGGATACATGCAATCAAGTATTCACGACTGACAAAAAATAAAAACGTAATTTACACATTTCATCTAGATCGGCAGGGGCGGATCCAGGATTTCAAGTTAGGGGGGGCGCACTTTAAATAATCGCGCCGTATTTCGTGTGAAAAATCATGATTTTACGCAAAAAAATCATATTTTTTCCAATTTTAGCGGGGAGGGGGCGGTGTGCACCCTCGATCCACCCCTGGCCGGTTTTCATGACCGAAATGATGAGATGAATGTTGTATTAAATATTCCGTCGGTGTTATTACGCCATGTTTTTATGATGTTTGTGTACTGCATATATCGACATTTCTGAAAAAAATAGTTTATAAATGATCCATCTGTCTGTCTGTCACAAAAGGTTCAGATTTTATGTAGGTAAAAGTATTGTCCCCAACATGTTTTGTGTCCTCGTCTGTGCCACTCGTGGAAGGTCTACATATATATAATTGGGAACCTCCTTTGTGTTATTTGCACCATTCTAATATGTCCTTAGTACAGTTTATAGGTAGGGGCCCGGGTGGCTCAATGAGTTTGGTCGTTGGATCTAACAACTCATACAAGCCTATCACCAATACGGCGTGGGTTCGCGCCCAGGTTTGTAAATTACAAAAAAGGGTGCACTCGATTCGCATCCGCAAGTGATAAAAGTTTACCAGTTGCTTGCCCAGGGTCGGTGGTTCTCCACGGCTTCCTGCACCACTAAAAATGGTCGTCATGATATAGCTGAAAGTGGCGTTAAACACCAAAATTCAAATTCATTCAGTTTATATGTCCTTAGTGCACTAAGGAGGTCCTTTGCGGTATTTCTACCCGCCTCCTGACAAGTACAAAACATGGTAACACACAATTATTGTTCATAGCTTAGCTGTAACTTTTTTTATTTTACAGACATTTTAAGAAGAGGAGGCGCGACGCTTTGCACACGACACGCACAGAGCAAGTATATTATCGATAACCGGATGTTTACGATTCATTGAAGTGAAAATATCTTGTCAATAAATTATACTTAATTTAAACCTGAGTTTATCCAGCTGTCTAATTTTTTTTTCCAATATGGGATTTCTTGAATTTAAGATCGAAATACTTGTATACAAGTATTGTTGAAAAAAAATGTACAAGTATTGTTATTTTCCCCCAAAACAAGTTGAACTCTACGAATACGATTGTGATTTATTTTCTGTTTTGATATGTAGTTTTAATGAAATTTTATTTTCATTTAAAGAATCATAATTAATTAAATACATATTTGAATTTTTTTATATAGAAAAACGATAATAGTTTAGTCATGAACAAACGTCTCTGCAATGCACATCTACAAAATGTATCATAATCCTTAAAGGTCATTAAACTTAATACATTTAGTTATGCAACAATACTAAAACATTCTTATAAAAATCACATACAGTTATCGGATAAAATACAAGTAACAATACTTGGACATTTTGTAGTGACTCTCTCTGGGTTGTAACCAATTACTGATTATACAGGAAGAGCCCCTACTGTGAGGTCATCTATTTTGAGATGTCATTCAAAGAAAATAACAACCTGGCCATATTGTTACATAATAAGATATATACATGTTAAATGTGTATTGGGACATTTATACTTGAAATATGTATCATATAATTTTTATTACATATTTGCGATCATAAAGTTCAAGTGATCGTCAATATGTCTTACTGCGAAATCGCATAATCATTATTAAAAAGGCTAAAATATGCTATTCTATGAATTCAAATTGTCACAGGTTATGATTGATACAACACAAATCACGAAAAATTGGGGGATTTGTCCAGGTCAATTGTGGCTTAAGGAATGGAGACTTAGAAAATATAGGAAGAACTATGATTGATCAATGTCATACTAAAAAAGATAGGAAAAGTCTCCACCAGATTTTACAAATTTTCATTTTTAATGTTGATAGGTTCAGGACGCTATGAATGAAAAAAAAAGATGGCGACAAAGTGGCCCTCTCAAAAATAGCAGATGATCACATTTAACATTCAACCCAGAGGAGGCGCGACGCTTTGCACACGACACGCACATAGCAAGTACATGAATATTATCGATAACCGGATGTTTACGATTCAGTTTAAAAATGGATGTTGAAGTGAAAACATCTCGTCAATAAATATGCCATTTGCCAATTCCCGACTTGATTCTAAAATTATACACCTTTATCATTTTATTATTTGAGTTATTTCCCTTACAGAGGACAAACCGGTTCTCGGTCAATGCAAGAGCAACAGAAAGGATTAAGAATTTGAGTATAATTTTCTTGAAATTTATAGATAATTGAACCTTGTTAAATAATAGAAGTTAACTTTATAGCAAATAAAAAATTCACAAGTTGTTACAACATTTAAATTTTATACAGAGTATGAGAAAAATATATGTCATTTTGGTTGAATATTGCACGAAATTGACACTTTTGTCCTCTGTAAGGGAAATAACTCAAATAATAAAATGTTAACAGTGTATAATTTTAGAATCAAGTCGGGAATTGTCAAATGAAGTATTACTTAAATTAAACGTGAATTTATTGGGTCCGTAGAAATACCGCAAAGGACTTCCTTAGTGCATTAAGAACAATAAAAGTGCACTAAGGACACAACAGAGACGTCTTATGTGCACAAAGAAGGTTGCAAATGAATTGTAAGTTTAAAAAAATCTTATTTGGTCAATTTTTATAATAACAAATTTTAAAATTAACGATGATATTTGCATTTTTGTCGGCTGGCGCCTACTACAAAGAAAATCACATGGTGATTAATACATGTTGATTGTTAATCAACGTCGAACAGGTAAACAATGACAATTAGATGGGAGCTAATTATATAATAAATTGTGTATGAGCTTGGACACGTGATTTTTGACGTTGATCTTTAAAACATATTGTTTTTTTTTACGATGAATTATAATGAAAACAAATGTGAAAAAAAAAATATTTCGCCGGTAAAGTTAAAAAGATCGTGTGCTTTTGTAAGGATTTTTGAGTAAAAGTTTTAGATATTATTTAAACGCTAAATCGTTTTATTTGTCATTCATAAAGATATTTCACATTTATAATATACCTTCACTAAGTAAAAAAAAATACTAGAAATTTCAAACAAGATGAAAAAAACCATCAGGAATGAGACTACTCTCGTATTGTAATTTCAGTGGTCAGAAAATCTATATTTAGAAATTTCGAATACGGAGGAAGAATGTTTAACTTTCAGATTTTGTTCCCTCATATATCTCGTTCCAAACTTGTTTCATTTGTAAAATGTCTAGAGTATTTTCTGCCTGTAATTTGTTTTTTTTTCTGTGTAATTTCGGAAAGGAGCCAAATAAGGGAACAACACCTTACTGGCGAAGATTTCGTAAAAATCTTACCAACTGATATTTGATATATTAATAAACTTTGAAGTTTAAAATGTATAAAGAAAACGGGGATGAGACCAATCTATAAAAAGAAGAATGCGGAAGAAGAGTGCTTTTCTTTCAGATTTTGTTCTCTTATATATCTCGTTCCGAACTTGTTTTGCATGAAAATAAAGATATCCTAAGGCTTTAAGAAAACAATTAAGTGTCACGGGTGGTTTGCTACGTCACACGCACGGATACTTGAACATCGCCTCGAGGTAGGTTTATGCTGTTGTGCAATATTAAAAAAGGAAAACTAACAAAACCAAGTAGTTCACCGAAGGGCCCACATGTCAGATTTCATTGTTTAGCATACATATATTGCGTGGAAACCCGTCAGTTTTGCAAACACTTCTGTACAGTTAAAATTCCGGGCAAGGATACCGTTCACACAAAACCCATTTAACTGTACAAAGAAGGTGCAACAAAAGTTGAACTCTACGATTATGATTCTTTTTTTTTCCTGTTGTGATATGGAGTTTTAATGAAATTGTGTTCTTATTTAAAGAATCATAATTAATTGTCCGAATACATATTTGTTTTTTTTATATAAAAAAAACCCATCATAGTTTAGTTCTTTGCACAATAAACAAACGTCTCTGCAATACACATCTACAAAATTTATCCTAATTCTTAAAAGTTAATTAAACTTAATTACATTTAGTTACGCAACAATACTACAACATTCTTATAAAAATCACATACAGTATATGTACTAATTAGTTCTCGGGTAAAATACAAGTAACAATACTTGGACAATACAATTACTGATTATACCGGAAGAGCCCCCACTGTGAATCCATCTATTTTAAGATGCCATTCAATGAAAATAATAACCTAAGATAAGAATTAGATAAGAAATAAAAATTTATAGAATTCATGTATGTTTTTAATGAAAATTAATTAACATATTTAAGTCACATTTCATTTATTTAGCCTAACTTGGATCAGTTATCAATCATTAAAAAGACACAAAAAAATTGTGTTTTAATCTGTCTAATAAGTATTTACCCTATATATACTCTTAATATCCACAATAAATTCAGGGAAAAGTTATTATTACCACAATAAATTCAGGGAAAAGAGATGAAATAAGAAAGAAATTTTATTGAAAATAAATAAGTACTCAGAAAGGTGGCGGTAATTCCGTGACAAAGTCACTTTTATTTTCCCACATGCATGTTAAATATGTATTGTGACATTTATAAATGAAATATTTTATCGCATAATTTTTTTTATTATAAATTGCGATCATAAAGTTCAAGTGATCCTCAATATGTTTTACTGTGAAATCACATAATCACTATTAAAAAGGCTAAAATATGCTATTCTTTGAATTCGAATTGTCACAGAATATGTTGATACAACACAAATCACGAAAAATTGGGGCATTTTTCAAGGTCAATTGTGGCGTAATGAATGGAGACCTAAGAACATATAGAAAGTACTATAATTGATCTATGTCATACTAAAAAAGATAGGAAAAGTCTCCACCGGAATTTACAAATTTTCATTTTTAATGTTGATCGGTTGAGGATGCTTTAGTTAATTATACACAAAGCCATAACAATGTCAGTGTGATCATTACACAGGTATACTATCAGTAATTGGGACAATTCTCGCGCGTGAGTAGCGGGATTCAAATTCAACTATTTGAATATTCATTGTTTGAAAACATTTCGGGTGGGAAGACTGATGGACGGGTAAACTAATTTGGCGACGACAGGTTAGGGACCGTTTTCTAGCGCAAGTAGGAATTAAATTAAACTTTACAGAATTTATTTTCATATTCGATCTCGTTTTTGGATTTTATCGTTCCTGTCAAAAATCGAGAGAAAATATGGAAATAAAATCTTACTAAATGACATTTGATTTTTTTTTATGAAAGACGGCAGTATTGGGACATTCAAATTCACCTATTTGAATTTTTATTATTTGAAAACATTTCGGGAGGGAAGAATGATGGACAGGTAGACCGGAGTAAGGACTGGGGGCTATAAGGGCCAAATTCGGCCCCATCTCAGAAGTCGATAAAATTTTCTCCAAAATGTATTCACAATATGTGCTTTTCTGAAATAAATACAGTTAGTTAATATGTACATCTATTTCCTCACAGCAGACCCACAAAGTCAGGTAATGAAAAGCACTGATAGTCATTTTTTTTCAGAATACAGAACTTACGACGTATCATTGTATTACAATTAATATCTTTAAAAAACAAAAACAAAAATAATGAAACTCAATAAACAAGGGTGTCCGCGTTCTCACTGTGGTATTTCTACTAAATAACCTAAGAGTCAAATGAATGATTTTACCATCCCTTCACGCTCTTACTGGATGTGACGCTACCTCTGCTTTTTTTCAGAATATTTTTACAAAATGTTGAAAACATCACCTGAAGAGTTGTCTTATTTGGTTTCACTGCTGTGGTTGTATTGTTATCAAATCACCAATATGTTTTTCTAATTTCTGTTGTAGTATGTGTGATGTGCAAATTTCCTTTCGATCAGAGGGCAGAAAATCAGAAAAAAAAGTTCTAGCAGTTGGATTAAAGTGAATATCTCTTTGTGAGTTAGCAAGTCATCTTTGATAGTTGAAATGAAGGATTGAAATAAGTTATCATGTTCAGATGCTAAATAGTCTTCACTGTCGTCCTTAATTCTTTTGAGTAAATAATTTCTCATGCAAGTAGTATTATATATTGCATTCTCTGCAAACCCATCATTAATAATTCTGTTTGCCATTTCGCCATCATCGGTCAGTGTTGTCATGTTCAAAAGTCTTTTTGTTCTCTATTTATCCATAATTATTTGTTTTATGAAATCGACACTATTGATAAAATTGTATCTAATTAAATAGACAGCTTTTAGATGTAGGTATTGTGGATTTTAAAAAGAATTTGATGACAGTGGCCTCCCTCTTATCAGGCCATCCCTTCTACGATGAAAAAGTGCCCTTATAAGAGGGGTGGCCTCTATTGAGGGGGATAAAATGAGTAGTTCTTATTTCACCATCTCAGTGCATCTGAAATTTGGCCAGGTCTTTTTTATGTTCAATTGTTTGAGGTGAGAGCTGCTTGATTGTTTTGTTGCTATTGGTCAACTGTTTTAACCATCTTTACATAAAACAATGAAATAAAAAAAGCATCTTGGTTTTGACAACAAGAATCGTTTTTAAAATGCAGATGAGAATTTAACAAGAATATGCTATATCTTGTTATTTCTTTATATTTGGTTAAAGTAAATTTGTTAAGTGGGAAAATAATATTTTTGTTCTTATCTGAACTCCGAAATCTACAGGCTTAAAGTGTTCATTTAAGAAACAATAAAACAAAACCCTTTTCAACTAACTGAAAACTTTATCAAAAGAAAGCAATTTACAAGATAACAAATCTTCTTTTCCGTGGAAACGGATCCCACTTTTCTTCCTCATTAGAATCTTGGAAGAACAAAGGTTGTAAAATGCCAAAAATGTTTACAAACAGGATGAAAAGGATTAAATTGCTTTATCTTCCATCTTAATCTCACGATGTACCTTTTTCGAAAACACAAAATATATTGTTTTACAAAAATTTCAAAAACAAAGCAGAAAATAAGATGCTATAAAAAGATAAAAACTAAAATAAACAAAACAAAAGATTGTTACTAAAGCTTACAATTTTGACGAGGACGTATTTCAGTGTAGCTTTTATAAAACGTTGATGTGACTTGATCATTCAGGAAAGAAATATGGACTTCCCCTATGATTATGTACTACATTGTATTTGATTTTAGAAAATAAAGATTTGATAATATTGGTGTTTGCTTCATTTCCTTAACATAGTATCATGTATGAAGTTATATCAACATTCAGATTCTTTGTAGTTTTGAATAATTTAAATAGCATCATTAGGAATTTCTTATTTTAAAGCATATGTTATCATATTAAATGCACTTTTAAAGAATTATACTTGTTAATTTGCTAGCCTTTTCTATATTCTTACTGTAATTTCTCTCTGAAGATTTTGAAAAATAATTGCATTTATCCTTTTTTAATAGCAAAACAGAACTTTCAATCAAAGGCAAACTGTTGAAGAATCTGATTGTTCATGTACCTACAAACAAGTATCAATACAAAATGAAGAATGAAAGTAGTCAAAGACACATACATTTTAATAACTTGTATTTCTAATAATGTAGCTTGACGATGAGACATAATCATATCAATACTCATAAGATATGGTTATGTCTCATCGTCTGAATCTACATCAGATATCATGTCTCTCCAAGCATTGTGTGCTTCTTGCAAGGTCCTCACAAGTTTCAACTCCAGAAGAATTCTCTTAGCTTCCCTCCGATCCTTATCATCCGCCGAAGGAGTACATTGAGTCTCAGTCATATTAGTTTCATTTATCTCTACATTTTTATCCATTGCAGCAGTTTGTGTTTGAATGTCAACAGTACATTTTGACCTTAATCGTATTTGTAATCCATCACTTCTTACCGATTCTTCAGGAACTTTGATTTGTTTCCTCTTTTTCTCGTTCAACCAAATATCTACACTCTTTTGAACTATCATATTAGCATCATGAGAGCATTGTTCAGGACCATTGATCCCAATCATCAAGAGACTATTTAACAAGTCATTTCTTAGTCTATTTCGCTGATGTGTTTTTATCAATTTCATTTGACTGGCCCCCCTTTCTGGCCACGCATTAGAAACCGGAATAGTTAAGAACACTCTAGCAATATAAATCAAACACATGTAGTTCATACCTTGACCAAAATTCTGTACAACTATTGGACCAGATGATGCTATTTTCATCAAGCATTCTTTGGTGGATAATCCTTTGTAATTAATCAGATGGTATTTCAGTATGTTCCACTGAGCTTCAACTTCATCATAATCACATTCAAAACTTTCGTCCTTTTCTATGAACTGTTTATATAGAATCTCAATTTCACTTTTTCCGTAATCCTTGAACTCTGGAGATCCTCTTTCAGGCAAATTTTTGGGATTAAAAATTGACATTGTCTTAAATATGGAAATATCTGTAAATCTTTAGTCAATATTTTCACATAATGCATCAACATACTTAGTCAGTATGTTTGACAGTTGGTTGCAAGCGATAAACGACCATCAAATGAAATGTCTTTTTTCAGTTCTTCAATGGGCTCTTTGGATTCTTTCAAGTCGGTTAATTGATCCTTACAAAAATCCAGTGTTGGTTGCACATCAGCATAGTTAATATCACTTGTCTGGAATACTTTGCTTACCATGGCCAAAATGGATAAAACAAACTTTAAAATGTATAACAATCCAATAAACATAACACTATTCATTTTCTTCAAAAGACCAAACGCTGTTGCATCTGCTTCCAATTTATTTAAAGTCTGTGTTAATGGGATAATGTCATCAAAAACTGCTTTCACTGAAGCATCGAAGGATAACCATCTTGTTTTACAAGCTTTTTTTAGTGTTTTGAAAATTAGTTTCTTTCCTACTTCTGTTGTGATGTTCATCTTTTTATATTATAATTGTGTTTTCTGATATAAAGCTAACTTTTTAGGTGAATAATGGAATAACTTCCACAGCTGTAATAAATTTTGTTCTATAGCAGAGATTTGTTTTAGTTCTGTATTTGTATCAGCACAGGATAAAGCCAATTTGTGGCAAATACAATGCACTGAAACAACTTTTGGTACATCTCTCTTTAATTTTGTAGTTAAACCTTCTTTTTTCCCCACCATAACAGAAGCTCCATCTGTAACTATACCAACTAATTTGTTTAAATCAATTCCCCTAGACTTTAATTCCCTTTTATCACTTTATACAGTGCTTCAGAATTTGCAGAATCTGAATCCTCAAGTACATTTGATGCAAATAAGAATTTGGTTTTGACCCCTCCATCAAGATACTGGATAAATGCTATCATTTGCTCAAAATTACTTACATCACTCATGTCATCAACAAGCAATCCATAACACAGATCTGTTCTTATAATTTCACAAAAGTCATTTTCAACTGTTGTGCCTAATGTCAAAAATATTTCTCGCAATGAACTGTTTGATGTGTAATTAAAATACTTTAAATCACTCAATCCTAAATGTTGTAATAATTTCAATAATGAGAAAATTTTATGGTTAGCAATAATCTTCCATGCTATCCAATAGCAAGAATAAAAAACTTGATAAAGTACATCTTTTTTAACTTCCTCTTTGTGGTCTAGATCCTTTTGAAAACAAGATATTTTTGACATGAGAAATGAAGTAATAGCACCAGCATGTCTAACAGATTTGCTATGATCAGTACATGAATCTTTCTTAAAACGCACCGAGGGTTCATTTGAATATGACTGATTTTTGTTTCTCTCATTCTGTGTTTTGGATTTTCTGCAAATGAGACAAAACATGCCTATACCCTCCTCATAAACCAACCACCAAATACCAGTTTGTTTGTTGTATGCCAACTCTCTATTAATCAGCCATTCGTGTTGAAATTTGTCTCTGTTTTCATTTATAGATGAAGTCTTAACAGAAGTACAACCCCTTTTATAGCAAAGTTGATAATGGTGAATGTCTGTACTACTACTATCTTTAAAAAGTTCATAAATAAAGGGGGTAGCATCAATCTCAGATTCTTTATTTACTGCAATATTCTTTTTAATAACTTTATTGTTGTTTATTTCATCATTTGTTTCGACCAATGTGACTGCCCTTTCTGTATTCACTGTAAAAAGAAAAAAAAATATCATATAAACATTTTCACAATATGAAAATAAAAAATTCATATAAATGTGTTTTTGGATATAAACCTAGCTAGGTAACATTCTGGGAAAAACCAAGCACTAGGAAGGTGGGAATTGTATTCTAACTTCTACACAACATAGTAAAAAAAAAATGGTATAGTGATGGAGTGCTTCAGTTATGGTACAAAAAGCTTGTAAAACAAAATCGCTGTCTTTTGATTCTCAGTGAAATCTGTATTTGATGAGAGGGTCTGGGTGGCAAAGAGTTAGGTAGTTGGCAGTGCCGGATTTAGACAAAGAGAGGCCATAGGCTTCAGCCTATTGAGCTTATAGGTAAAACCGGCACAGGCAGTTGGATTACGGGAATACCCTAACAACTCATACAAGCCTATCACCATATAATATGGTGTGTGTTTGTGCCCGGCTTTGTAAATTACAAAAAATGGTGGACTCACTCGCAGCTGCAAGTAATCAAGTAACTTTACCGGTTGCTTCAGCTTGCCCATGGTCGGTGGTTCTCACCGGGTACTCCGGCTTCTTCCACCACTAAAACTGAATAATGTGATCACCATGATATAGCTGAAATATTGCTGAGAGTGGCGTTAAACACAGTAAGTCAAATAAATCATATATTTGATGACATGATCGATTACACAATCTTTGAATAAATTAGACCTGAGGTCATATAGTCTTGTTTTCTAGATGGGTCCATAGCATTTTTAAAATTCCAAGAAAATTGCCATTCTGGTCTGCAAATATTTTGTTGTTTAATTTTATACAATCACGAATCACAATAACCCCCCCCCC
>MJUT01045913.1:119880-130399 GCA_002080005.1 Gigantidas platifrons | reverse complement strand
CCCCCAACAATAAATGTTTCCTAGTCCCTTCCTGGTCTTTAGGGACCGGTGGAAATACTTTTTGGGGTTAAAATACAGTTCCCGTCCCATTGTCCAGGTGAGCTAAAAAACAGTTTACGTCCCACTTACCTCATGCGAAAAAAAAAGTTGTTACCCCTCCCCCCCTCCTTAAAAATAAATCAAAAGGACATCCTTATTTTGTATACCTGCATGCTGGGCATTAGAATTGATGGTTAAAGTTTAACTGTTTTCCTCATAGAAGTTTCAATAATTTTGAAATCTAAAAGTATCCCCCAGATGTGGCATTTGGTATAATATAAAAAGTAATGTGCCACTCTTACATTTTCTCAAAACTAATTTTTTGTGGAAAATATTAGGAATGATGGGCATCTCTTGTTATAAATAGTATATAAAATATGAAAGATTAGTAAAATAATCAAAGTTTTTCTCATAAAAGCTTCTACAGTTTAAAAATATTGTTTTCTAAAGGTATTACCCAAATGGGACAAGTATTATATATTTTAATAGTTATATTTTCCTGAAATATCAGTAAAGCTGGACATTTCTTGTTACAAAAAGTACATAAAATATGTAAGATGAGTAGAACAGATATATATTTCCTGATAGAAGCCTCCATAATTTGTAAATATGGTGTTATATTGGTATATCATAACTGTGTCTAAGATATATAGAATGATTGTATGAATCTTACAAGTATATAATACTCAATTGTTTGGAAAATATCTGGAAAGCTGAGGATTTTTTGTTCCAAATAGTACATAAAATATATAAGATGGGTAAATTAGTCAAACTTTTTCTCATAAAAGCTTCTACAGTTTAGAAATATAGTTTTCTAAAGGTATTACCCAAATGCAGCAAATATTATATATCTTACAAGTATATAATAGTTATATTTTCCTGAAATATCAGTAAAGCTGGACATTTTTTGTTCCGAATAGTACATAAAATATATAAGATGAGTAAAACAGTCAAGGTTTTCGTCATAGAAGCTTGTACAATTTTGAAATATGCTTTTCTAAAGGTATGCTACAAATGAAGTCAAGATAAAAATAATGAAGTATGAGTAGGACTAATATTATTAATACAACATATATATATTAAACTTTTGGGAAAGATCAGAAATGATGGGCATCTCTTCTTATAAATAGTATATAAAATATGTAAGATGAGTAAAACAGTCAAAGATTTTCTCATAACAGCTTCTACAGTTTATAAATATAGTTTTCTAAAGGTATTACCCAAATGCAGCAAATAAGTATATACATTTATCTTACAAGTATATAGGGTAAATTGATCGTGAGTCGGACACTTCTTGCTTTCCGAGGGCCCTGATTGCTTCCCTTAACAATATATGTTGGCAATATGGATACCATCTGAAAGAGCACGAAGTGATTAGCAATAAATCTTTTTGAACCTATCGGTGTTTTTATTGCAGATAATGCAATTAAGGAAAACTACCGATGTCTATATTTGATCGTGAGTCGGACACTTTTTGATCTCGAGTCGGACAGTCTTTTAGCAGTTGATTTTAGGTCGGAAGACCAATACAATTTCTGACTCACACTGAAAAATTCTTTCATGCGCATTGATTGTGAACACAAACTCACACCATTATCATTTTTGCTGGAGTTCATATTACTACTGTTTTAGTTCCTTACTGTTGCCTATTGTCAATATTTTATATTTGTCTCTATGTTTGTAGTAGCTTTTGTATCTTGCCAGAAACATTATTATGCCACTGATAGCGTTTAATAGTTCTTTACTGTTCTTATATTGTAATATGTATATCTGTTATTTGTCATCGAATGCGAGATGAAAAGCGTAGTTTACTCTGCATAGATGTCTTAATTGCGGATGTCGTGATAAACATAATGCTAACTTGATGAAACTGTGGCCTGATGGACCACAAAGTAATACCCTTCGCTCCCTCTTTATCTAGCCAATGCTCATTATGATTTAATAGTCAACCAATTCTGTAGAGATCCGTCAAACCATGTAGGAGAAGGGATGAAAAACCATGTATGAGGAGTTGCGATATTGCATATTATGATAAAAATGTTAAGTCCAACATGCTACTGTACAATTATTCCTCAATAAACTGGCACACCCTACCCACATGCACATCTACTCATTATGATCTAATAGTATACCAAGTTTGAAAGAGTTCCTACAGACCATGAAGGAGGAGAAGCGATAAAAAGGTTATTTCATTTCATTTCAAATATTGTATTGATAAATCAATAGGATTGGACAACAGGCTATGCCAATACAAATCCTCTCCAACAAGATGGAACAATTGGAAAACAATTTACATAAGACATAGAGCAATCTACCCATCATGTATACATGCAATTCATCTTAATTACCAAGCATAAACACATGCATAGTAATGACAGAATCATACCCCAAAAAAAAAAAAAAACACATTTTGTTTCTTCTTTTTTTACCTTGTTAATAGGTATGATATAATTTGGAATAGCCAAATGGTTTTATATCTAAGCTGTTATCATTTATAATAATAATACTGATGAATTGGCATAGCATGATGGATAGACTGAACTTACATTTAACACACAATATATACAACATTGAACATGTAAACTGAAATTATGAAATAAAAATCACTAATTAAGTGAGGTCCGCCATATCAATATGAATTAACTCTTTTTCAGTATATATATTAATAATTGAATAAAGGAAATTTGGGAGCAATATAGGAAGAAGAGACAATAAGTAAATAAGGGGGGAAATATCTAAGCAAAATAGTGATTGAGATAAGCAAGTACAAATTGGGAGAAAGGGGGGGAGAGTGGGGAGGGAGACATGAATAATTGAAAGATGTACAGCTATTAATTAAAAAGGTTAGTATGGACATACAGACGGACGGACAGACAGACAGACAGACAGACAGACAGACAAGCTGATTCCTATATACCCCTCCAAACTTTGTTTGAGAGGGGTATAATGACAGAAAACTCTACTTTTTGAACATACGGTTTGTGTAAATAATTGTTTGTAACATGTAATAATTAGTATAAATGCCTGGCAATGAAGTTGAATTTGAACCAAAAAAATATTTCGTTGATTGTTTCCAACCAATTGCAATTAAACCAAATGCAACATGTACCCTTTGTCACCTGTCGGGATTTTCAGGACTATATTTTTTCATCTTTACTATTTATATTTTCAGAACTCATGCTGTTACCAAAACATAATTTTTAACTGTAATTTGAATGTTAGCCAATTTTCGTTTTACTCAAGTTGTCTCTTGTTCCGTTCACAATAGTGACATTTAGAAAACAACTGAATTCCAAAAATATATATAGTGAAGAGGTAAAGGATCATAGTCACATACATTCCGCCGAAAAGGGCGGGGTTACGTAATTCATATCTTTCCCAGGGAAAAAAATGTTTGTGACTAATTATTGACCAATTGATGAACCAATGTGGGAAAATACAAAGTTAAGTGAATGAACCCAAGATGAACCAGAACAATAAAAGAATTATTCCATTGCTTGTTTTGTTCCTGTATTGCATACGTTATATTGTCAAGTACATTTACCATATATCCATGTAATTTCCCCCCGCATACGTAACAAGTAGGGAGGCGGGTGACTCAATGAGTTAGGTCGCTGGATCTAACAACTCATACAAGCCTATGACCAATACGCCGTGAGTTCGCGCCCGGCTTTGTAAATTACAAAAAAGGTGCACTCGACTCGCAGCTGCAAGTGATAAAGTTTACCAGCTGCTTTCCCATGGTCGGTGGTTCTCTTCGGATACTCCGGCTTCCTCCACCACTAAAACTGGCCGCCATGATATAGCTGAAATATTGATGAAAGTGGCGTTAAACACTAAAAATCAAATCAAATCGTAACAAGTACATTTACTACATATCTGTATATAATTTCGTATGCTACTACAACACGTTCATTTACTCAATACAGGGACGTAGCTGAGGCTTAATAATGTGCACGCCATAATTACTTTCGACGAGATGCACAATGGTGAGATATGGGGCCATTCCAGGGTTTCATATAGCATAGAATCAAGTACAATTTTAATTACTTTGATAGACAAAAATATCCTAAAATTGTCAACAATCTGCCCTTCGTGTCTTAACAGATACGAACACCTCCATTGCTTTGTACAAGTCCACTTCAAAATCTCGGTGAATATGCATCAATCCTAGGGAAGATAGCCTGTCATTCTTCATAGTCGAACTAACACAAGTTTTCAAACGTCTCAGTACACTAAGTGACATCTCAGCAGTAGCGCTTGCTACTGGCATGCTTAACAAAACACATAACATTGTATCCATAGAAGGATAGAGAACTGGATTTACAGAATCTAGGATGGTAAAAAGCAGGGCATATGAGAGGAGGGTTCGGCCGGTACATCGGTACGGGGTCCGGAAATCCACGAAAGGGCCCGTGAATCTCTGAGGGGCCCCACAGTCTTAGCCATTGACGTTTTATCTTAATTGTTTCATAATTTTTTTGTATTTTCAACTCAAATCCATAGTTTTGAGAGAGGTTTCAGCCTGTTTTCAGACCCCAAAGCAGTATTGTTCCGCCTTGCAAAATTTCTCTTGGAGGTCCTGTTGCAGGTACATCATCATAATTATTTTTCACAACCTATAATAAAATGAAAAAAAAAGTATCATATCGTCGGAAAAGTTCCAAAAATTCAATAGAAAAATCGTAGAAATAGGCAAATTCGATATCCCTAACACACATATATATATGACCGCTCACTTTCCTGACTTAGTACAGGTACTTCAGTAAAAAGTGACGAGGTAAAACTAGTTGGATTATAACTTGCCATTGTCTTAAGAAATACCAATATAGCCGCATCTCCTCTGAACTGTCGATCGAGAAAAAAAACATAATATACTAGACAGGTAACACGTGCATCATACTTGATAAATTCGCAATTAATATTTCGAATGTACAATAGCGATTTCCGCCCAACATGAAAACATGACAGATTGGTGTACTTGAAAAATCATCCCACCCCTCCTTCCAACGTATGAAAAATAGAAATAGCCTTATGTGATTTAAATACGTACTAACTGCATTACATGTAAACCGCACCTGCATGAAATAGTGATGTAATTGATGATCATGAACGTGGTTTAGAAGTTGAAAGAATGTCAATGTTTATTATAAATAAGGTTGAAACAAGTCACATTTTGATATCAATACGGTTGTATTTCACTTTTTTGACGACTTAAATTACGGAAGACGGACCGCAACCAGGACCAAATGATTACCTGAATGAAATAGTGTTGTAATTAAAAACCATGTGCGTGAAATATAACAATGAAGGAATTTCAATAAGAATACAAAAAAGTATTATTATTATAAATTCAATATCCTATTTTTTTATAACCTGACGATGTGCACGCAATGGCGTGACACCGTATATGCAGCTACGCTTCTGCAATATGCTTTGTATCATTCATATACTAAACTAAGATTTGTCAGCTTAATTCATTTGTGCAAATACTGATGAAGTCAGTACAATCAAAATGTATATGTGTCATTTGTAAACTTAAGGAGTTTGTAAAATTGTTTTTGTTCTCTTTTCTTATTTTCATTATTTTCATTTAATTTATTGCTGATTGTTTCTTTCATTCGTTTGGTTTCTTCCCGTTTTTTCTGTTTGTTTTCCTTCTCTTCCTGTTTTACTAATTGTCTTTTAGCCTTTTCTATTTTACGTTTGTCTTTTTCCTCAATCTCTCGCATTTTCCTTTCCTGAGTTTCCCTTTTTTGTCTATTCACCTCATCTCCGGAGATCACGAAATATGACTCCTTATTTGGTCATTTGCGTTTTAAAGAAGATGATGGAACAGGGAATCATTCGTCTGTCACCGACTGGGCAACGCTCTTACTGCTTTCGTCACAGCTCATTGCTCCTCGAGTTTTGAACTTTTTCCAAGATTGGAATATAGAATCATTTTCAATGTCCATGTTACTAGCTAAAGCCGCAGTATAGATTAGTAGTTTTTCTGTGGACAGAGTTGACTCAACAACGTCAAGCGCTATGTCGTCTGTGCATTCTATACACTGTATGGTTTTTTCGTTTTGCCCCGCTTCGCTGTTACAAATTATTAACATGTCAGCAAGGAGTTCGTCGTCAGGAAGGTCATTCAGAGAGGTGTCATCAGCATAGTTTAATTTGTAGATTAAGGAATCATTTGGGTCTAAAGATAATGGCAGATTACACAAACCATCCGTAGTTATTGGCATCGACAAAGTTATTGAGGTAACAACATTATATTCCAATGTTGTATCATGTTTGGATGAGACAATATTTGCAACTAGTGATTGGTCCGTTGCTGCAACTGTAGTAAGTGTGTTGTTAGCATCGTCATACCCATTCGAATCATCTTGTGCAGACTTGTCTAGACCTTCGGGGCTGACATTTTGCATTTGAACATAGGATGCCGGTTCGAGTACGTCAGTTGGAGAATAAGCCTCATCTGGTATTGCACAAGGGTTGTAATCCCGGTTGCCCTGATTCCACTCTTAAGGTTATTTTGCGTCATTGCTTTTTCCCAAGCCTGTGAAAATACTTTGAGGAATTGGGCGTGGCCAACTGCAATGCCGGTCATGCGAATGAAATTATCCAATTCGGCGTTCCAATGATTTCTAAGCGATTTGAATACATACCTATCAAAAGGTTGTGTCCAATGGCTCGTGTGACTAGGTAATTCAAGAAGAATTATGTTTTCGTGTCTTGCAGTTTCAGTGAATTCAAGGTTGTTGTGGGACGAATGACCGTCAAATATAAGTAGCTGCGGCATTGCTGGCCCGATGGATTTGATAAATGTTTCAACAAACCATAGCCTACCAATGCCATTCTTGGTCCACCCACTTTCGGAGACAGAAAAATTTTCCCCAGCAATGGGTGAACGTTTTCCTGCTGACTGCGTATCATAGCCATGTAGCTTCTTTTTACTTTTCCCATGCATTATGAAGTGGGGAGGAATATAGCTACCTGCGGCATTACCACATGCTATCACGGTGGCAGTTTCCCTAGCTCCAGAAGTGTTTCCGTGGATAGATTTAGCTCCCTTTTTCGCTATCACTTGTCGAGGCTTGTGCGCTACATTTAAACCCATCTCGTCCATATTCAATATCCTTTCTGGGAAGGATGCGAAATTGTCGTAGAAAAAATACTAAACTACAAAATTTAAAACAAATAATATCATTTCAGGGAAGATACTTCGAATTTGAAATAAAACGTCTCATCTAGATCAATATATCATATACATGATTAAGCTATAGGCCCTACAATTACTTTATGAAGGAACTAGCATGACTTACTTATGAAAAAAATACTTGATATAGAGTCGGACACTGTCCGACTTATGATCAAATCAATGTAATTTCGTTGCCCGACTTACGATCAAACAAGGCCCGTTAAAAATGTCCTTCTACACAAAAAAATATTCGTTTTTGTACATAAAACTACCTCATATCTTAATAATAACCCTACGAATTTTGTACACATTTGTGTTTTAGTATTTTGCTGTACACGTAAGTCTTATTTCTGAACAGGTGAAAAGAATGAATTCCTAAAAATCTTACCTTTTTACGTTTCAAAGTTGCCGCTGTTGTTCACTTTTTGCCATTCTCTATCCAGAGTTGTCGGTCCTGCTACGCTACACAACATGTCTGTCAACTCTCATTTTACAAGATTCTTGTAAAACTTAGAAACAGTAAAAAAATGAACTTAAAATTGTTTTAATTATTGTAAATATCAATAAAGACGAAAATAAATTACTAATTTCAAATCAATTATCTCTTAAAAATGATTTTACCCCCCATTTCTTGGAGAACTATTTTGCGGAGGTAAACATTAAAAAGTTAAAAACGATCAAAATCATTTTTAAGAGAGAATTGATTTGAAATGAGTGATTTATTTTCATCTTTATTGATATTTACAGTAATTAAAACAGTTTTAAGTAGATTGTTTTGACCGTTTCTAAATTTTCAAAAATCTTGTGTAATGAGCGTTGACAGAGATATTGTGTAGCATAGCAGGAACGACAACTCTGGATAGAGAATGACTTTTTGCAAGTAGACGTGGTCAAAGACCGGAAAAACGTGACATATACGGGGAGCTAAGAAACAGCAGATTGGAGCTCCGGGATTGCGGTGAAATCGTTTATAGATAACATTAAGTTTGAGCAAATAATCAAAAATTCCTCACAATATCGTCCGACTTACGACCGAATCCGACTTTTGATCATTCTACCCTATTAGTTATATTTTCCTGCAATATCAGTAAAGCTCGACATTTCTTGTTACAAATAGTACATAAAATATGTAAGATGAGTAAAACAGACAAATATTTCCTCACAGATTAGCTTCCATAATTTATAAATATAGTTTTATATAGGTATGCCATAACTGCGATTAAGATTACTTCACTTGTCATATCACCATATGTATTTTAAATATGCAAATTGTTTCTATTTAATTAATATGACTAAAAACACAAATATCTCTTTCAGCAATTTTTGGCAGTAACATTTTTTTTTATATTTATTGTCAAGCTAAAAGAAATGTAAAATAGAAGCAACAATCATAATTTTTAGTCAACAATTAACAATGATTAACTGACTTCTGTCCAACTTTAATAATTGTCATAAAGACATTTATAAGGAATCCTAACTGCTTAGTGATTATTTTTAGTCTTTAACATATATATGTTCAAGTGTCAAGTTACTTCTACAAAGTCCAAGGGTATTTTATTTCAACTGGAGAAAATTCAGAAACCACTTATCATAGTTGGAGAAAACCTTCATTGTGATTGGTTGTCCGAGTTTTCATCACGCTGTTTAATGTCCGAAAGTGGTTGTTTCATCAATAACAAAACCCCTTTGGCTCTTTGTAGAAGTTCACTTTTCGAACCGGCAACAAGTTCTCCACGTGAGCGAAGAAAATCTTTCAATTGTTTTATTTTAAACTGATCGAGATCGGCAATTGATACGTCCATACAATCGGTTGTTTACATTAACGACCGAACCGAGGAAAGTCATACTCACCAGAAGTCGTAAAACACAGGAGAGCTCCAATTCGACAAGGGAGGTAGCAACGGTTATCGGACTGGGCTATAGCGAGCTCGATAATTCAATTCACGGGATATATATGTGTGAAATTATATTACATGATGACTTATGAATATTCATTAATAAAGACCAAAATGAAATGAATTTTATGTACATATATGGTCACATAATGGTGTGTTCCCATCGATCACATTTCGAGGGTGATGACATACAATGTATATGTTCGTCATAGTTTTCGAGGTGTGAGGGATATGAGGATTTAAAGTATGATAGTACTTAGCATTTTGTTGGGTATGAAATTCCCAAAGTCAGATAATTTATTTGCACATAGATTTTAGAAAATGGTTTGCATGTAAAAAATAAACAAAACAAAACAAAACAAAAAACAACAAAAAATAAAAATAAAAATTTTCTAGGGTTAAGTACCTTTGAACGAAATACATATTTTCAGAAAGTTTAACAGATGTACTGATTTTAGCTTGATTATGTACATAGCACGTGTCTTGTACTCAATAATGGCAATATAAAATAACCTATATACATTGTGATCCTTTTATGGAAATATTTTGTTTGTTTGTTTGTTTGTTTGATGATGTTTAATGCCACTTTCAACAATATTTCAGTAATATCGTTCCGGTCAGTTTTATTGGTAGAGGAAACCGGGGGACCCGGTAAAAACCACCGACCTGTCGCAAGTCACTGACAAACTTTATCACATAATATTGTACATCTCGCCCTGATCGAGGTTCGAATTCACAACATCAGTGGTGATAGGCACTGATTAAATAGGTGGTTGTAATTTACTAAATCCAACTACAATATGATCGATTTGTGATATATTTGTCCCGGTTTAATTAATGTCACTTTCAATAAATATATATCACAAAGTTATATCGAGTACAGAGACAACATCAGGGAAAAAAAAGGTACAGAGACAATTTGTGATGATACATTTTTACTTTTTATATACGTATACCCATCCCCCAGAGCCCATCCCCTTTAAAAACAAATAATTACCAAACTGTCGGAAAACATATATACAAGACCGCTCACTGTCCCTGTTTGGTACAGATACTTCAATAAAAAGTGATGGTGTTAAATTTATTGGCCACACCCCCCTCCCCCTCTTTGCGAAATGATGGGGTTAAGCAATTGTTTTCCACATGTAAGTTAAATGCCAACCCTGCCATATATCTGAGCGAGCAGCTTTGTTGTAATGAACACTAATTCCTAATCTAGAAACGGAGGTAAAAGAAAGTAAGATATAGCGGTTGTATTGCCGTGCGTCGGTTACAATACAATAATCTTGAACTTTCTCTTTTCAGTGAAGTGGAGTACCATGTTATATGAGAACCATCAATATGATAAGGTGAGAAGAGTAAAGCATGTACATTATTGCATATACTAGTGGGT
>MJUT01045913.1:58934-111786 GCA_002080005.1 Gigantidas platifrons | reverse complement strand
CGGGAGCTAGTACTGTACATTCCAACAAAGCGTGTTGGAACGTTCACTAAGCACTGAACAACAATCATCCACTCAAATTGTACTAGATGCTTATGGCAAAAAAATATCACTAGTGTTAAAATAAATTGTTTTCCTATTGTTGCCTTATGATAACATGAAGATATTTCTAATAAAAACGTAGATATCAAATTTAGTGCGCTCTAAATCACATACTTTCACCGATAGTTGTAATTTTACTCCTTTTCCCATGATTGTAAATAATAATTACATTGTAATTTCTATAAAACCTAATTGTACATGCATTTTTTTACTTGTTAAGATAAATAAGACTATTTTCGTTTCAGATACAGAAGGATAGAATTACACGTTGACTAACTTTACAGAAATGTTTAATGTATTACCAAAAGGCCTCAACTACAATATAAAAACAGACATGTTTTATTCAGATTTTGTAACAGGTATAACAAATAGATATCAAATAGTAAGTACGATAAGACATCGCTATATCTATACTACAAGCTTACCATTCCTAAGTTTCATCGTTATATCTATATATAGATACTACAAGCTTACCATTCCTAAGTTTATTTTGTGTCTTCTGTAAGAATAGAAAACACAATGGCCAAAAGAAAAAGTACGAAAGGACAAACAAGAATCTACAAACATACACAAAAAACTAACGATCGAGTAACACAAACTCCACTAAAAACCGGGGGTGAACTCAGGTGCTCCGGAAGGGTAAGCAGTTCGTGCTCCACTAGTGTCATCCGTCGTGTTAATCTAGTTACAAACCCGGTGATAAGTCATGAATGAGGAAATGACCAGGAAGTGTTTGTGATGCATACACCGAGGTAGACTACAATCGTTTTCTGAACAATTTGAAGATACCAAATGGGTAATCATGATCAGTAATTCAAAGGAAACAATACAATAGCAAAAAAGGACAAATAATGGCCCGTCGATTAAATACTACACAGAATACTAAAGATTGGGCAGCATGAACCCCATTCAAAACGGGGGTAAACTCAGATTATACGGAAAGGGTAAGCAGTTCCTGTGCCACTAATGGCACCCGTCATGTTATTCTTGTTGAAAATCCAGTGACGGAGATACAAAATGTAATTCGTAACGGTTAACAAAGTCATGTTACCGCCCACGTACGTGTCACAATAATCTTGCTTTATATGAATAGAGCAACGTTGTTAATTGACGCCCATTAAGATGTGAATATCGATCTAATTTCTGCATTGTGTTTTTTTTTATTTATATTTATTTTATGTAGAGTTACATCTAAATCCCTCAATAGTAGATTAAGCCATTAGTTAATTTTAAATACACGTTTTTGTTACAGGGACTAAATTTTGTACATTTTATTTTCGTAGGACATGGTGACCCTATGGATATATATGGTATCCTTATAACTGGAAGATAATTCCACAGAATGACCCGGATGCATCAGAACCCGTGTATATAACCCCTCATCTGATATACCACATAAACCCACACATAAAGCTTGTTTTATTGATACGGGATCCAGTAGAAAGATAGAGGAAATTCGGATGGGTTAATATTTATTTAATAGTGGTGTATTGCTACAGTCTGTATTCGCTTATAGTATATTGTTGGATATAATGTTTTAATGAATAATAACATAGTATCTATCGTTTTTGATAATATTTGATCACCGAAAATGTTTATATTTATACATACTTAACAAAGGCCAGTATATTAAGTGAGTGATTGTTGTGTAACGCCAATTCAGCATTTTTTTCCATTTTTTTTATGGCGAGAACAAGTTAATTTTCAATGAGATGATGGTTAGGTCCGCTTTGTTGTAGACCAACACGCTGGGTTGGATTTTTATAGTGCTTAGCTCACCGAAATAACAGTCCGCGGGTAGAAATGTCGCTCCACTCGGACACATTATTCTGATTCAGAGCCAACTCGTCTTTCCTCTTTCCCCTTATTGCTGCGTGCTTAGCGGAGAACCACCAAATACCAATTTCATAGTCTTTGGTTTGACCCGATCGGGGCTCGAACCCATAATCTACCGCCCTCGAGGCGAGCACGCTAACCATTGCGCCACCGTTGCGGTTGCAATACATTGCAATATAGTCTCCCGACTTTTGCGTTGCCACGCTTCATACTAGGGCATAGTTGCCCTGTACAAGACGATATTTTCCAATTATTATTTTCTAAAATTAAATTATTCTCGTTCATGGATTCCATCAAAATGCTACTTCAATGAAAAAAGGAAGATATCTAATTTACGGCACACGACGCGTTTCTTGAAATACCGTCATTACGCTAACGGATTGGGAAGCCTGATAATTTAAAACCTTTGGGAGCAGCTAAACCAAAAGGCCTAAACGGGATAGACAAAATCGGCTAAGGTTACCTATACCTTTGGTGGGAGAACTTTAAGGATAAGAAAGCGGAAATACTCTGCTAATTCGAAGTAAGCCCATCGGTAATTTCAATATAGATATAACAATGTCCACAAGAACGGCTTGAAGCTACCAATAACGTAATCAAAAGCCGTAAAGATGGTAGACAATATAATGACAAAATTACCGACAATGGTCGACATTACAATACACGGAAACTAAAGATTAAACAACGCGAACCCCACTGACAATAGGGGCTGAACTCAGGGGTCCAATTGTATATATCACCTATTTTGCAGGATGTATAGTCATTACCTACACAAGACGTTATGACAAAGTTATTACCCAACAGCTGAAGACTTTCATTACCATGTACAACAATCTATCGAAATGTTTCATAACTGTACCAGGCGAAAGAGATTACGAGCCTGTTTGTATGACTCAGATCTTTATACGAGAAAGAGAGTAAATTTATCTTTAATGTGTGGATTTCTGTGTGGTGTTAATTCTTTTTCTTTTCTTTTGTATCTCTTCGCCCTGTGTCTTGTGTGCCCTTTGTTTTCCAGTGTCTCTTGGGTTGTCTATTCTGGATTGCTCCTTGAGTTTTCTATGACGTTTATTGAAAGCATGTACAAAGTTTGACCACTTCTCAACGAATTTGTAAATCTCGACGATATGGCATTTTATCATAATGAGAAGTTTGCCTGTTGATGGGATATTGTCCAAAAGGAACCAACGCATATTGTTTTTAAGCTTAAGAATAGGTCAGATTTTATTTGGTTAAAGTTTAACGTAGGACACTGTGTGAAAATGAATAAAATAACTTTCTACAAATCATCTAGACTAGATTAGATACAAAACTGTACATGAATAAAAAGATGAAGATCTAAGTAAGGGTAATAACAAAATTACCGAACACAGAGTAATCTTCTAAAGGGAAAGTCAAAACTTATTAGTCAACAAACAGACAAAATCAGTCAACAACCGGAAAACTGGGAAAACCGCAATGGCCCTGACTTGGTACAGGCATTTCCAGAGAAATGTTGGGTTCAGATGAGATTCTTGTAACAACAAGTATTAATTCAAAATATGTCCAGGTAAGGATTATGGTGTTTAATGCCACTTTCAACAATATTTCTCATGAGCGCGATTAGAAAATAAACATTAGTGGTGATAGGCATACGATCACGACCACGACGGTCCCTCAAACATTTCCGTAAGACCGAAATAGAATGAACCAGTGATTTTACTTCGATTTATTAGAGTATTCGAGATATCTGAGGTATGTTTACCATATTACTGTTACATTATGGACTGCACCTCGTGGTATTCATGACAACGGCCAATTAGAGTGTAAGATAACGATGTTCGACCTCATGACATTTTAATGTACAAGATATTAATTTAAGGGATTTATTTGTTTTATTTAGGTACCTATCTCGTCCGGGTTTTACAGTGTTTTTCTGAGAGACTGGTTAAAGGTGTTCAACTATGATCAGTTCTTGATCATTGTGGCAGAACATTATAGTCGAGATATACCGGGCACTTTAATCAAAGTCTTTGAATTCTTGAATTTAGGCAAGTATTGTTTTTTTTCCGTCGCTACCCAACTGTCCATGCTTTTCAAGTGGCAGACAAAAGTTCATTCCACAATTCCTCCATTATTTCTGCGTATTCAAAAAAAAAAAAAAATACATGTACAATGTATATAAATTGTTGAAGCTAGCTGCCGGGTCTTATGCAAACAAAGTGAAAAAATGCATACCAATGGACCAACCTGTCTTTGGTTTAAAAAGTGGAGCCACAATTTGACTCTATTTGTTCATAGAAAAATGAACGCGTGAATAGGACTAGGATTAAGGTGTTTAACACCACTTTCAACAATATTTCAGCTATATCGTGGAGGTCAGTTTTATTGGTGGAGGAAACCGGAGTACACGGAGGAAACGACCCACATGCCGCAAGTCACTGACAAACTGAACGAGTGAATAGACATAGGAATAATGATTGACATAAAGGTAGGCGTGACAAATGTTCTGTACTGTAAATAGACGACGGCGTGCTACATTTTTTATTATTAAAAGCTATATGAAAATCCTTATAATAGGATACGAGTTTAATTTAATTAGTTTTTGAGGGTGGGAATACCAATAGAAGACCTAACACAATATCCAAAGTCGGCTATGGTTACCTCTGCCCAATAGAGATTAAATGAGTTATAGTCATAATTGCATGTTTAAAAAAGAAGCTCTCAGTATTAAAAATATCTTATAACTCATACCAATGCCGAAAACACTGACCCATGGGACAGATGATACTCTCGGAGACTAATATTCCATCTTTAGAGGTTTCAACCAATCATAGTAATAAAAATATAGATATCTAATGAGGTGCACACGACCCGATTCTGGGTTAACATTAGTAAGATAAAATAGAGGTAAAATGACCCATATAAGTGAATACATTAGGAGCAGGGAAATCAAAGGGCCTAACCATGATAACAGAAATCAGCTAATGTTTTAGTTTAAACTAATGTTACCTTGCCTAAGGGAGACAACACAAATAAAATTTATAATCTGTTGGATCTGGTCCTCTTTGAATATACGTTTATATTAAAAAAGAAAACAAAAAAGGTAAATACAACATCTTCATTTGCGTTATGTGTTATTTCTTATATCGACTTGTGCTTGCCTTCGACACATCCGATTCGATATACTACTATACGATATGAATTGGATTTTGTTGCAAACAAGGTAATATGACAAAGGGTACACATGCTTGACAAAATGCTATAATAGCTTATTATGATTATAATATTCATAATTTTATGTTCTAGAATATTTGTCTTAATGCTTGTGTTGATTTCTTTACAGATTCTGTAGAACAACCATTACTTGAGCAAATGTCGTGTCAAGTGAGGGTTTTCAAAACAGAATACAAGGAACAAATGCTAAATGAAACAAGAGAAGTTTTACACGAATTTTACGCCAGAAGTCAAGCTGATCTCCGCCAGCTTATTAAAGATTACCAGTTAGATTTAACTATTAAACATTTGAAAAAGGACTCGTTCCAACACAACTGCTCGAAAGTAAGGCAGACATGGCATCTTTCACATCGTAACTATATAAAGCATTACGCAATCAATCGAGCAAACATGACAAATTTCTTTGTGTTTGACCCACGATAAGATATAATGATGAAATACGTGTACATATATGGAATAACGGTAGTTACAAAGGTCGAGACAGACACTATCGCAATTACCGTGGCGAGTCTGGGCTGGTATACTAATGATGATAATTTTCAAGACCTTCAAAACTGAAATTATTGTTCTTATCGACAATGTCATATTGTGTTTGACGTCGCACTGACTGATAATATTCAGTATCAGTCAGTTCGTTAGAACTGAATATATCAGATGGAAAGAGCAAAGAGAACCTGAATATTTAAGTGGTGTCAAGCACGTCTTGACTATATGGGTAGCATGGCGGGTGTATTATAAGAGATGGTAACTGCCTACCCTATGCGGGCACCTATGTTTACCCCCGGATTTTGGTGGGCTCAGTGTTGCTCTACTTTTTAGTTTTCAGTGTTGTTGTTTTTTGTTTTGTTTTTGTTTTTGCTTTGTACAAAATGTTTCCAGTTTTTCTGCATTATTTTTGATTGCCCTTTCAGTTTTCTCTATCGTTCATTTACTGATAAATAAAAGTTCATTTTAATTATAATAGAGCATATATTTGTGGTGGAGAAGTTAATTGTATGTTCCTTCTATATATTTTACACCATATAATAACTGATGATGATTCAAGTCATAGCGGCAGCGAAAAATCGTTTTGGAGGAATCGGTCCTGTCTTTGTAAGAATGGTCCCTCCCTTGCTACAGAGAGAATACTCTTGATATTATTAACGCAACCGATATTGTACTTAGGTATTACTATGCATATTAAAACCAGTGTTGTGCTTTCAAATAAATCATAATATTACACAACTATATGTTGCTTTCCACTAAGCATTCAGCATTAAGAAGAAAGAGCAAAGATTGGATGGCTCGGAATCAGGATAATGTGTCCGAGTGGGGTGACATTTATATCCACAGACTGTTGTTTCAGTAAGCTAGCACTATACAAATCCAACTAAGCGTGTTAGTCTAGTACAAAGCGGAACTCGTCATTATCTCATTGAAAATTAACTTGTTCTCGCCATGATATAGCTGAAAAATTGCTATGTTCGTGTTAATAAACAATCACTCACTCGCTATGCAACTATAGCTATATTTGTGAATTTTCATGATTTTGCAACCAGTTTTGTATTTTATTTGGCGAAAACAACACTTTCAACCGTTCAGTTTTGTCTGGCCTATTACCCTTTGGTGGATTCTGATTTCTTTAATGACCTTGGTGGTGTAATGATTGATAGATTCTGATTTTTTTAGCAAGGATTGGCGACCTCGCCTCAAAAATAAAATATCGTGGTTTAGATATAAAACCAGATCAATCAAAAGACGTTGAAAGTTACATTTGCTGCTGCTCCAGTGAGAACGCAACAACTGATTGGATCTGAAGCAGTATATTATAGAGCAACATGGACAGTCTTGTTGTTTCAGTCAGCTAACATTATATTTAACCTAGCTCAACCTGTTATTTCAAATAAAAACACACATGTCTAATTAAGTCTGCATGACGCGTTTCTGAAATAACCTCACATATGGAAAGCACTTGCATGACCGCGTCATGTAATTAAGAGAGGAGGGGTTCAGGCTCTTTGCCTCTGTATCTACGATTTTTCTGTTGGATTTCAGAATTGTTTCGACAGTGTGGTATTGTATTGCTATCTTGTGTTCTTCATGGTTAAATCTGAACAACGATAAATCACCCTTTTATCTTAGACAGCTGCTACAGAAGACTAAATTGTTCGTCTTCTTACAGTTGCAGTCAATGGTTATTAGTATACTTCATGTATGTAAACTGTAATTTTATTGGATAAGACGAGAGTGACATTCTGCTCTGACACATGGCTCGGCAGGTAACATTTTTTTTTACTGTCACCCTCTCATTTAGAGCCTAGCAAAATTACTGAACATCTGTAAAAATGAATAAACTGAATATGAAATGAAACATTAAAATGGAGAAAAAAAACATCATTGCAAACGAGAAAGTGAAAACACTGAGTATAATAAATTAAATAACATATAGTTGAGAGGGTGGTAGATCAGATTGTTACCCTTCGAAAAAGACAATGTCAACCTCGGCTTCGCCTTGGTTGACAATGTTTTTCTCATGGTAACAATTTGATATATCACCCTCTCAACTATATGTTATTTATATATTGTCACATTCCTTCCTCATTTCTATATAGTTTGTATATATTGTTGAACTTTTTTATTCTCGTTCTGAATATAGCTCAAATAATACTTGCTGGACGTTAAGTAATAATCAATTGCTCAATCTTTGATAGTAATGAACTGGTGCAGTTAAGTTCCTTGTCAAACGTCCCATGGAGTATATATTACCAGCTTTGCGTGTATTGGTAAAATTGTAAAAAAAAAATGTTATTAATGAACTCAACATCATGACAAAGAATAAACAATTTGTAAAAAAATGTTATTAATGAACTCAACCTCATGACAAAGAATAAGCACTTACATCAAAGTTTCCATCATTGTTAGAACCTATAAACAGATTTAGTATTCAAATATAATTCAGTTAGCATAGATTTAATCAAGAAGAGTATTTCACTAGTGTTAAAATCATATTAAGCTTATAAAGTCTGACACTTATTGCATCTTAGATTAATATTATTCTCGATTGCTTTAATATAAAAAAAAGTTTGGTTATTAAAAGTCCTTGAGACATAATGCATTTGTCACAAATAAAAAAGAAGAGATCTAAATTAGTGAACACGACGCCATGTTGATGGAATAACCTTCATCGGGTATGCTTCAAGTCAATAGCTATGAATTCCAAATAATTTTATGATTCGTTGGGAGCACAAAAACAAGGAGGTTAAATAGGATAATCAAACTCAGCTGATGTTACTTATGTCCAAGGAGACTGACCTTAGCTTTAATGAATTACCTTGTTTAGGAACTGGAATAACCGAAGGCGAAACCGAAACACTGACTTCTGTGAAGATGATATTCACGGAGACTAATGATCCACCAGCAGAGGTCTCGGAAAATGGACCATGAGATATCTGAACTAGTAAGTCTCTCTTACAATTAACATTTTAGCATTGTAGAAGATTGAATTATGATGTGCTTATCATTAAAATTAAAGTAATTGTCTCGAATCAATCGATCGTTGTCAGTATAATACAAGCATTCGCTTACTCGTTTTTTTAATGTCCATGTTTGTGTTACCTTCATATCCATGCTATGTAGTTTTTATATAATTGAATTAAAGAAGGATATGTTTTCTATTGGTCCTTCAGTTCTATTTAGATGATCACTATCTAGTTATTAAATTGAGGAGGTTCTAAAAAATGAAAATAAAAAGGCTGACCAATAAAGGTCTACAATACAAGCAACACCAACATTACGAACCACTCATCTGCCAATTCTATTTTTATAAACCTGGAAATTACTACAGAAACCCCCGAAAATCTAGGTTATGCTCGGAATAAACTCAAACATGTGACGGGGTTTAACAGGTTAGTGGGACCCCGTAAATTTGTCCCATTCTCTTGATTTCAATATTGAATATAGAAAATTCAAATTTTTTTTTAGCGAGGTTCGGTTTACTCTCTGAAACAGAAGCTATGTTCTTCTTTCGTCAAAATATCATCTCGAGGGGAAATCCTGTACGCTAGTGGAAGTAATATTACTCCTTTATCATATTACACTCAATAATTACTACGCAGGGGAAATTTTCAAAGCGGTTTCATTTCATGTTTGTAAGAAGAATGGTATTTTTTATTATTAACTTATAGGCAATACAAGTGATAGGATATCATTTACAGGCTGAAGCAATAACTTATGTGTATGTTTTGTAGATCGTTGTTTGTCCTTTTGTACTTTTTTCTTTTGGCCATTGTGTTCTCTGTTCTTCTTCGATATAGGGATTATAATTACCCCTTTAGTATCTTTAAACTCTTCTTAAACCTGTGTCATTTCATAATCCATATAGAGGTCCAATATTTATTTTGACGTGAATGAGAATATTAAGATATACTACAAGAAAGTCAGATACCAAAGTGGCCCAAAAAAAGGACAATAGGGTAAACAACGATCTACAAAACATTACGCAGAAAGCTAAAGATCGAGCACCATCATCCCTTCTAAAATCTGGCATGTGAACTCGTGTTCCGGAAGGGTCAGCAGTTCCGAATCCGACATGTGAACTCGTGTTCCGGAAGGGTCAGCAGTTCCGGATCCGCATGTGAACCTCGAGTGTTACTTTTTACAACCTATTACAGTTTTTTTCGAAAACGATCGTCATCCATGAAGTGATTAATTAACCATGTATCTTCAGCTGTGTTGCCATCATTAAATAGTAGACATTGGAAACCAGAAATAGTCTAATATATTTCCTAGTTGGTATGGAAATGGTGATAACTTCCGTATTGTTTTCAGCGATAGAGGGGAGTTTTTTTTACCCCAAATAACCAATTTCTAAACTATTTCAGAACTTTCGTTTTAATGAGATCACGATTTTGCCACCACGACTGGGTTGACCATTATGGAATATCTGTATCACAAATAACAACGGATATGTTTCACTTGTAAACACTTCCCGGTTCATTACTTATCACCGAATTTGTAATTACATTAACGCGACTGGTGTAACTAGTGGGGCAGGAGCTGCTTACCCTTCCGGAGCACCTGAGTTTACCACCAGATTTTAGTGGGGTTCGTGTTACTCGATCTTTAGGTTTATATGTATGTTTTTTTGATCGTTGTTTGTCCTTTTGTACTTTTTATTTTGGCCATTGTGTTATCTGTTCTTTGATATACGGATTCTGATTACCCCTTTGGTATCTTCAAACTCTTGTGATAAACCGACATTGTGAACTGGATTTTATAATATGCCCAAGCTCATTGAAACAGTAGTCCACATACAGACATGTAGCTTTACAAAGCTCCGTGCCACGCAGTCTTTGTTCTTATTCCCTATTAATACGCTCTTAGCGAGGAAGCAGAAAATATTAGTTTCATAGTCTTTGGTTTGACCCGGCCTGCATTGGAGAGGAACATGCGAACCATTACACCATAGGGGAGGCTATATTGCTTTGAGGTTGAAATGTAATTAACGAAGTCTATATCGTGAAACATGTGTAAACGGAAGCTACTTGGAGCCAACTATTGTATTCGGAATAGACAGGTGTTCGGTGTATGCAAATATTTCCTTCGTTCGCTTTATACAGAATTCTAGTTTATTCAAGGTTCGGTTTAGATATGTTTCACTGTATCAGTATTTAATGCACTAATGTCTTTTTTGGAGTTGATTAAAATATCGAGAAATGATCAAACAAAAAAACTAATAATACCACACCATAAATTATTCATTTGATTGTTTATTATCTTCGATAATAATATTGTCATTTTTAAATAATGTGATCAAGATGCGTTTATCTTAATTATTTTTTTCTATTAATTATTCATTACATGATATATGTATATTTTTTAATCTGATTCATATAATGATGCATAACGTCTAGATGTCAAGTGAACATTATTTTTCGATTTTTTTAAATTGAATTGTTAATTGTATTTCTAGACTGCCAACTACTTTACTAAAATTTTAGGTTGAAATATTATCGGTTATATTTGTAAGTGGATACTATAGGGTTTTAATTTTAAAATGATAAAATACAGTTTGGTACAATGGTATATCAATATATGTAATAATAATACTTATATTGAAGTTGACGGGTGATGATATGTTGAATACAGCAATCAAATCTGTTCAGCAATAAAGATTGAAATGGTATTCTAATTTTTAGTCTCTCTTGACTATACTCATCACTAAATATGCCAATCATAAGTTCATTATTATTATTCATATACAGTATTTATATAGCGCATTATCTAATTAAAAATTACTATAAGAGCTTTAGAATCTAAAACATAAAACAATTTAACATGTTAACCATATAAATATATCTAATAAAATTATACTGTGAACAGTGCCATAAAACACTGAAACATTCAATAAAACCTCAATGAAATAAAAAAAAATAATAGCAATTAGAACGCAGTCGAAATTAAAATGTGAAAATGCCCTTTTTTTAAATTACACTACAAAAGACGGTATCTGATAAAATATACTGTATGCTAAAATATCACTGAAACATCTATAAAAACCAAAATGATATGAAAAGTTCATAAAAGGTCATGATAAGATAACCCAAATAAATGAGTTCCTCTGTTCTTTTTGGGGGGACTAGGAATATGTTTTACATCTGTGTGTATCATTAATAATAAAAGTAGAAAGATCGAGATAGGATTCTGCATAAACGAGTACTTAATAAGAAGGTAGAAATCTAATTTAGTGCGCTCGATTCGTTTTTGGAATAACCGTCATCAAGTACACTCATAGTCAATATACTGGAAAACCAAATAACTTAAGGGGGTACCATACACTACAGTGAGATAACTCTTTAAAATAAGTTGAACGTTTTGATCATATGATGTTTGTATGCAGATTTCACGCATCTCGGTGATCAAAACTGCAGAGAGAAAAGCTGCTATGTGGCTAACCCAGTACTCAGTGTTTTGGCACTGACAATGTATATATATAGGCCTAAGTATATTATCTAGAGTTACAGTTCCTAAATTATATAATTATTAACTAATGTTTTCCTCCCTCAGGTATAGGTAACCAAACCCGATTTGGCTATCCTGTGTTAGGCTCTTATGGTTTCTTTGAATTATTTAGTGAAAAGATATCATCTATTTAGCGGACTTGAAATTAATGAATATGGTTATAAATGATTTAATGAAATACCAGAATGTAGGAACAAATGAATATGGCTATAAATGATTTAATGAAAAAACAGAATGTAGAAACAATTCCCAAAGTACATATCAAACTCGCAGAAAGATGATATTGATCATAATAAATGTATTTTGTTTAATGGACAGCAAAAGCTTTTTAAAATAATGTACCAAAGACAAAAGTTTAGACACAGATGTTATTTAATATTTTATACATTCGTGACTATATAATCGATAATTCATTCAAAATAATATCGAACTCGCAATAGAAGTATGTATATTTCATCACATTTAAATCCTGTACGATTTTTTCAACACCAACAGTGCAATTAACACCATATGTTAGGTATTTGTATATAATGGTTGTAACTTGTAACACAATTCTACTTCAACGTTGTGAATATTAGAGAGAAACGGTACATGTACTGTCAAACTTGTATTAAGGTGGTACCTAACACTACAGGGAGATAACTCTTTAAAAATCAGTTGAACGTTTTGATAATATGATGTTTGTATGCAGATTTCAAGCATCTCGATGATCAAAACCACAGAGAGAAAAGCTGCTATGTGTCTATTGAATTTATAGCTATGAGTCTGTTGGTTGGAATTTGTTAAAATTTTGATATTTATTACAGTGGATATATTCAAACAGACTGCCAAAAAAATAAGAAAATTAAACGAGCAGATCAAATTTTACCTGAAGTGTATGGTACCACCTTAAATCTTTAGGAGCAAATAAACCAAACTTGCCTAAACGTGATAGCCACATTTGGCTATGGTTAAACCGGGACCGTGGGAATAAATAGCTGTGGGCGGAGCAAACATTCAGATTCTTCATTATTTTGGTCACGGTTATCTCGAGGAGGAAAAATCAATGATGCACAGTTTCACAGTTACTTTTGGAACAAAATATTTGAAAGGCATGGTTACTAGTGTTCCTCCATCCCAAACTTTCAGTCGTATTAAAAATGAAAATTCTTCATCAGTCTAAAAAGTACAAAAATCACTTCGAAAATTTCAAATTTCTGAGGTATGTGATCTTTAGATCACGTTGGTCATGTGACAAACAGTTTCATAAATATGCTGTTCATCTCAACGGGAATTTTTCATGATGAGCTCCGCCCTCAATTTTGTCAGTAGGCAATACCGCAAATTCCCCTTTGACTAGGTTTATAACATCACGAACTGAATATATCTAATAATCCGTTGCTGTGCTGAACCTCTGACTACTGGATGGATATAGTAACAGAGATTTTGGACGACCCTGTTATTATTAATGTTGACAAACTTAAACTAAATAAAATGCAAAATGTGAATGTACAACTTGTATTAATAATATTGCAATGTTAAAGAATAGATACAATAAATACGTATTGGCCAATAATACAAATAACGGTAATAACAAAATTACAGATCACCGAGCAATCTTCCAAAGGGAAATTCAAAACTCATAAATCAATAAACAGACAAAATCAGTCAACAACCGGGAAACTGGGAAACCGCAATGGCCCTGACTTGGTACAGGCATTTCTAAAGAAATGGTGGATTGAATCAGATTTTACGGCGCCAACTTCTCGCTTCCATTACGGTTCAAAGGTTCCGGTTGTCACTATAACAGCATTTATTACAATACTGGAACAAAATAGGTAAAATAGAGTCAAACAGTACTAAATTCAGTTAGGAGGGTGTCTAATATATCTCGTGAACCATCACCATCATTAACTATGAGTCCTTTGAAGTATTTTAATTAAATACAGTTATCTGTTTAATTGTTCCTTAAAGTATAACAATGTCACTAAGTATACGGCGTCCGTACAAAATACATGTCGGTTTAAAAAAAAAGTCCCGAATTTTTTTTTTTTAAATAATAAGTTAGAAAAGAATGTTAAAAATGTATACATTTGCTAAGTCTGTGAAAATGAGAAAATGTCTAATGCAATCACCGTCACGTCACAGGATGATACTCTCTGGGACTAGTAGTCCAACGGTAGAGGTATCTACCAAACGATAATAATTCATACTAGTTTATTGAGCAAAAACAACTGAATCAACGTGATCACTACTCATTAAATCATGTAGCAAAGAATGGCCGATTGAAATCAAACGCTAATTATGTAAAATGAAAGTAGTACTATTGTAAATCGTTACCAATCGTTTAAAAGTCTAAAATAATCTAATATATCACATTATATGTTAGACACAAATATCAACAATATTAAGTGTGAATACAATACATTACCAATGATATTGACCCACTGTAAATATACAGTATTTACATAAATAAATAAATATTACGGGGAGCGGTATGAAAACTGATTAAATCTAGAACTTCCGTGGGAAAAGTCAGACACATACACTATGGTATGACGTAAACAAACAACTATAGCATATATATGTCACATGGACGTTTGTTATACAAATTTTTGACAATTGAACAGAAAGGCTTTTAAATTATTTTGCTTCCCTATCTTTTTAAATTTAGCGTACCTGATGAAGGTTATTTAAGAAACATGTCTTGCTCACTACATTAAATATCTACGATTGCATTACTATCTCATGCACTGTGTTGATATCTTTGCTGGTCAACTATCAGTTCCCAAGGGTAGTCCACGAGGGTTGCATCCGCTCAGTAATCAGTGTTTCTGCATTGGCAATATTACTATTGAAATTTAGAGTTCCTAGAAAAAAAAATGTAATATTATTAAAGTTATGTTCTTCTCCCTCTTGTATTGGTGATTTTTGTCGATTTTGGCTATCCTAGCTATGCCTTTTGATTTTATTGCCGCCAAAAAACTTTTAATTTAGTTGGTATGGTTAGTCAAGAAAATGAGGATTTTCTTTTCATGACAGCTAATATAAAATAAACACACCTTAGCATGTACTTTATAATATTACTATTTCCACCCACTGCTGCCTGTTAGTCCACCATTATTGTCAATGTCATGTGTTAAATTTTGCATCCCATGTCTCCGACCACGTAAACACTGGGATCTTCCTTTGTAAATATTGCACGGAGGGTTCATGGCATACATGTATACAATTGCATTTCCGAAACCGGTTCTTGCGAAATAAACCAAAAGCAAAACAAGCAAAAAAACCAATTGTATGCTTCTTTAAAATATTTGTATAATAAAATATTATTAAATCCTTTATATAACGTTTTAGTTAGGTATTTGTACAAAGTCAGGAATGTGAACGGTGATGTATTTTTGTGTTAGGAGTATCTATTTTTGTGTTAGGAGTATCTATTTTTGTGTTAGGAGTATCTATTTTTGTGTTAGGAGTATTTATTTTTGTGTTAGGAGTATCTATTTTTGTGTTAGGAGTATCTATTTTTGTGTTAGGAGTATCTATTTTTGTGTTAGGAGTATCTATTTTTGTGTTAGGAGTATCTATTTTTGTGTTCGGAGTATCTATTTTTGTGTTAGGAGTATCTATTTTTGTGTTAGGAGTATCTATTTTTGTGTTCGGAGTATCTATTTTTGTGTTCGGAGTATCTATTTTGTGTTAGGAGTATCTATTTTGTGTTAGGAGTATCTATTTTTGTGTTAGGAGTATCTATTTTTGTGTTAGGAGTATCTATTTTTGTGTTCGGAGTATCTATTTTTGTGTTCGGAGTATCTATTTTTGTGTTCGGAGTATCTATTTTGCCTCCTTCTGTGATTTTTCTAATGGATTTTGTACCGACAGTGTGGTATTGTTTTCTTCTTTTGATTAACTCAATCATTTAATAGTTGATATTACAATATACGTGCAGTGTTGGATAATGTTTTAACCTAACTTCCTTGTTTAGTTTGAATGTAATGAATGAAAATTTCACTCTCCAATATTTCCAAAGAATGGCGCTAAACAAATGAACATAATAATATATAGATATTGGTTCTGATATCTTAATAGATCCATCTTGATACAATAATACCAAGCATAATATTGAGACGGTGGTGGCAAACACTCATTGTTCTAATTTGAGTCTACCATGGTGTGTCATTTTGCCTTGAAGTTTACGTTGCAAATAAATATGTCGTGTTTCTAGCTTTTAACGAAAATTGTTTTTTCTTAATTAATGTTCTCCTCGCTCCACCATTAATCCTGTTGGCTTACTTGCTCCCAAAGAATTTAAAAATTATTTGGTTTATAAATATTTTGGCTTTTGATTGTACCTGATGATGGTCATTCTAGAAATGCATCGTGTGCACTAAATTATATATCTTCGTTTATTATTTTTTTGTTTGATATACGTGTATATGTTTCTTTTTCTTACAGCATCGAGCTGTAACAAGAATGTTCACCCTCGTTCTTTAGTGGAGTTCGTGTTGCTCACTGTATAGTGTTTTGTCGACAGTAGTATATAAGAGGTTACAAAGTCGTATTTGAGGAGGAGCGATGAGGAGCTACCGGAAGTGACCGGCCCTGACCGGAAGTGACGTCAGTTGCTCACTGTATTGTGTTTTGTCGACCATGGTTTGTCTTTTGACATTTTGCATTATCTGTTCTTCGTCCAATTACGGCCTCTGAATACCTCTTCGAAATCTTCAAAGTTTTCTTGTTTAAAACTGATTCGAAAAAATAGGAATTTTCACAAGTTCAGAATAATAGTAAATGACACTGGTGGAGCAGGAACTGCTCACCCTTCCGGAGCACCTGAGTTTTGTAGATCGCTTTGTAGATGTTTGTCCTTTTGTCCTTTTCATTTGGCCATTGTGTTGTCTGTTCTTCTTCAATATATGGATTCTGATTACCCCTTTAGTATCTTCAAACTCTTCTTTTACAAGTTCAGAAGAATAGCGCGTGGCACATTTTATTATGTAACAACATATACGTTTAATAGATTACATAATTAAAAAGTAATCCTCCAGATTATGATTATCTGACTTCAAAAAGTTTTAATAAAGGGAGCTTATACAAATCCTCTAGGCAAAACCACAATCTTTTAAATACAAACTATTGTGTTAGAAATTTAAGTGTGTATGCATATTATGTAAGATTGATTAAGCCTCCGTTTGATAAACACGTAGAATGAATTCGTTCCATTCATTTAAAATCATTCAGACTGATATTCCATAGTGCTACTGCAACGTAGTGAAATAACTGATAGCGGTTTATTTTTCTTCTTTCTAAAATTTATATGCGGAATGATATTTTGTTATATCATTTTATTTATTTTTGGAAATGTTTCCTCTCAGAGCAGTACTGATGTTCAGAATGTACACACACTACTTTTTACTACAAACCAATATAATAATTTGATAAGACCGAGTTTAAACCAGTCCAATCCTATACAAGTATATATCGGATTTACGCTTTATGGAATAACAGGCATCGATGAAATAGAGCAAAAATTGACAACGACAGGATGGTTAGATATTCAGTGGAGAGACGAGTTTTTGCAATGGACGCCAGCAAGTTATGGAGGACTGGCATATATCTATGTTACCCAAGCGATGGTCTGGAAACCTGATATTTCGCTGCAAAATGGATTTACAGATTTATCGGAATTGGGGTCAACATTTATCCAAGTTAAAATAAGTTCTAACGGAACAGTAGCATGGCGACCATTTCAAATATTCGAATCAAAGTGTGTTTTAGATTCAACCTATTTTCCTTTCGATAGACAAGACTGTGATTTAGAATTCGTTGCATGGAGTCTTTCGAGAGAAGATGTTTATTTAGCACAGAATTCTGATGGAATTGAATTGTCGCCAGAATTGAAACGTCACGGTGAATGGGAAATAGTGTCCTCTAGGGCAACCGATGAATTAGAAACGCACGAAACGAAAGTTAAATTTACGATTGTGATTGATCGGAAACCATTGTTTGTTATCATGAATATGATTATGCCAATCATTCTGCTTTCTGTGCTAAGCATATTTACATTCAAGATTCCGGCTGACATTGGCGAACGAATGGGATATACAGTGACCGTATGGTTATCGTTCGCTGTGTTTCTCACAATTGTTTCCGGGTCATTGCCACAAAGTTCAGAAACTACCCCTATTATATCGATATATATAATGATACAGCTATTTATGGGAACTTTTATTGTTATAATTTCCGCCGTTAAATCCGGTGTTACAACACTCGGAGAAGAAGAACACGTTTATCAGATTTTCAAATATCTCGCTATGCGTATGCGTAAAATAAAAGTGAAACATTCAAGCGCTTGCGATAAAGATAAAGATAAAGATACAGAGTGCGTGCAGAGCGTCACGTGGAAAGAAGCTATTGCAGTTCTCGATAGATGTTTATTTTGGATTTGTTTCTTAATTTTTACTATTTCAACCATCATTGTGTTTTTTGTTGCAGGGTTGAAATACTAATGTAACTCTCTCCTGGTTCGGGTTCGTCTTCAAAAATGCAGAGTACACCAATGTTCCCCTATGTTACTATTTGTCTAAAATTGAATACATCTTTGATATTTTACATTTATATCCACAGTGTTAGCTTTTTTTAACAAGTCTTTCAAATTGTACAACATTCATACTCAATTTATGCGCATAGTGTTTCGGTCTTGACATTTTCCAACCGATTTTACTTTCGTTTCTGATACATTATGGATAGTTTGAGAGAAGAGATTACAGATACCAAAAGGATAATCAAAATCCGTAAATAAAAGGACAGACAACAAAATGGCGAAAATAAAAAGGACAAACAACGAACTACTAAACACTAAACAGAAAATTACAGATGGAGAAACACAAACTTCACTTAAAACCGGGGGTGAACTCAGGTGCTCCGAAAGGGTATATAGTCACTGCACCACTAAAACCGGGGATGAACTCCGGTGTTCCGGAAAGGTAAGTAGTCACTGCACCACTAAAAACCGGGAGTGAACTCAGGAGCTCCGGAAGGGTTAGTAGTCATTGCACCACTGAAATCCGTGTTGAACGCAGGTGCTCCGGAAGGGTAAGTAGTCACTGCACCACTAACAACCTGGGATGAACTCAGGTGCTTCGGAAGGATAAGTAGTCACTGCACCACTAAAAACGGGGGTGATCTCAGGTGCTCCGGAAGGATAAGTAGTCACTGCACCACTAAAAACCGGGATGAACTCAGGTGCTCCGGAAGGATAAGTAGTCACTGCACCACTAACAACCGGGGGTGAACTCAGGTGCTCCGGATGGATAAGTAGTCACTGCACCACTAAAAATCGGAGGTGAACTCAGGTGCTCCGGAAGGATATGTAATCACTGCATCTCTAATAACCGGGGGTGAACTCAGGTGCTCCGGAAGGGTAAGTAGTCACTGCACCACTAGACACCGGGTGTGAACTCATGTGCTCCGGAAGGGTATGTAGTCACTGCACCACTAAAAACCGGGGGTGAACTCAGGTGCTCCGGAAGGGTTAATAGTCACTGCACCACTAAAACCGGGGGTGAACTCAGGTGCTCCGGAAGGGTAAGTAGTCACTGCACCACTAACAACCTGGGATCAACTCAGGTGCTCCGGAAGGATAAGTAGTCACTGCACCACTAAAAACCGGGATGAACTCAGGTGCTCCGGAAGGATAGTAGTCACTGCACCACTAACAACCGGGGTGAACTCAGGTGCTCCGGATGGATAAGTAGTAACTGCACTACTAAGAACCGGTGGTGAACTCAGGTACTACGAAGGATAAGCAGTCACTGCACCACTAAAAATCGGAGGTAAATTCAGCTGCTCCGGAAGGATAAGTAATCACTGCATCTCTAAAAACCGGGGTTGAACTCAGGTGCTCCGGAAGGGTAAGTAGTCACTGCACCACTAAAAACCGGGAGTGAACTCAGGTGCACCGGAAGGATAAGTAGTGACTGCACCACTGAAAACCGGGGGTGAACTCAGGTGCTATTGTTATCGATAGGTATTCAAGTTTTGGAAATACGTATTTATCAAAAGAATTCGCACGTGTCTTAGGCCCAGGACAAATAGTGACGTCACTTGAACACCTGGCACGGTGCCGAAGTGGTTCAAGCTTGAACAACTGGCACAGTGCCGAGGTGTTCAAGTGACGTCACTACATGTGGTCTGAGCCTAACACACGTGTGGCTATTTTGACAAATAAATATTTCCAAAAGTTATACAATACATACCAATAAATAATATAACAAAGAGTAAAATTATGAAAATATACACCACAAAATGAGATCATGTTACCTTACACACAAAAAAAAACCCAAATGATAATTAAAAAAAAACTGTAAAATATGTGGCTTCATTGGAACTTGAATGTTAATTCAAACTTTTTAAAATATAGTGTCAAACACCGTCTTCATCCAAAAATGATTTGCCAATGTGAATAACTCGTCTTTTCTCCAAATTCAAAACGAATTCAGTTTACACAGGATTCGTACTTACTGAGGTTAAAGTGCAGTCATCGTGCAAGTTGCGGACTTGTAATAATACATTTCCAATACAAACCGGTAGATAGCAAAAATGAGAGAACGATGTTATGTTGGTATGACTGTTTTTTATGTTTTTTAAACAATAGTTTATTCAAGAATACTATGTAAAATATCTACCTATTACTAAAATGTATGTTTTTTTCTCAAATACTATAATATAAATGTACATGTACTGACGACTTTGGCCACTTTCACCCAACATATATATTTTTATAAACAATATCACTAGAGTGTAAATCAGTTACCGACTTCGATCTCGGGTTCAAGCTAGATAAACAACCTCGCCCGTACTTTGAGCACCTCGACCGCTACGCGGTCACGGCGCACAATTTGCCCGGGCTCAGTTGTTCATCTAGCTTGAACACCTCGATCTCAGTCGGTAACTATTACGTAATTTGCGTTGTCAAAAGGTGGAAAGTGGTTCGATAAGCTGTTTAATGTGAAATATTTACCTTTATTTCATCATTTTAAAGCTATCTATCAATTTCCAAAACATATAATTTTTTGGGTCAAAATCGTAGCTAATGCCCCTTTAACGAAACATCAAAATAGATTTTATATATAGAGATTAAAATGAAGCCTCCAAGCAAAATAACGAAAAACACAATCTTTTGAATACAAAACAGTAATAGATATTTAAATGTTTATACATTTTACGCATGATTGGTTACGCCTCCCTTTAATGATATCGCAGAATAAACAACGTTCCATCAATTTAAAATAATTCAGATTGATTTTTCATAGCGATACTATGAGATGGTGAAATGGTCGTGGTTGAATTTGCTCTTTCTAAATTACGCGGAATGATATTTTGTTATATTATTTTATTTATTTTTGGAAATGTTTCTTCCCAGAGTAGTACTGATGTTAAAAATGTACACACACTACTGTTTAGTACAAACAAATATAATAATTTGATAAGACCGAGTTTAAACCAGTCCAATCCCATAGAAGTTTATATTGGATTTACACTTTATGGAATAACAGGCATCGATGAAATAGAACAAAAGTTAACAACCACAGGATGGTTAGATATTGGCTGGACAGACGAGTTTTTGCAATGGACACCAGCGAGTTATGGAGGACTTAAATATATCTATGTTCCCCAAGCCATGGTCTGGAAACCTGATATTTCGCTGCAAAATGGATTTACAGATTTATCGGAACTCGGATCAAAATTTATTCAAGTTAAAATAAGTTCTAACGGAATGATAACATGGCGACCGTTTCAAGTATTCGAATCAAAGTGTGTCTTAGATTCAACATATTTTCCTTTCGATAGACAAGAATGTGATTTAGAATTCGTTGCATGGAGTCTTTCGAGGGAAGATGTAATTTTAGCACAGGGTTTTGATGGAATTGAATTGTCGCCAGAATTGAAACGTCATGGCGAGTGGGAAATAGTGTCCTCTAGGGCAACCGATGAATTAGAAACGGACGAAACGAAAGTTAAATTTACGATTGTGATTAAGCGGAAACCATTATTTGTAATCATAAATATGATTATGCCAATCATTCTGCTTGCTGTGCTAAGCATATTTACATTCAAGATTCCGGCTGACATTGGCGAACGAATGGGATATACAGTCACCGTATGGTTATCGTTCGCTGTGTTTTTCACAATTGTTTCCGGGTCATTGCCACAAAGTTCGGAAACTACTCCTATTGTATCCATATATATTCTTATACAGCTACTTATGGGAACTTTTACTGTATTAATTTCCGCAGTTGAATCCGGAGTTACAACACTCAAGGAAGAAGAACACGTTTATCAAATTTTCAAATATCTCGCTATTCGCATGCGTAAAACAAAAGTGAGACATTCAAGCATTTGCGAAAATGAAAAAGAGAAAGACACGGAGTACATGCAGAGCGTTACGTGGAAAGAAGCTATTGCAGCTCTCGATAGATGTTTATTTTGGATTTGTTTCTTAATTTTTACTGTTTCAACCGTTACTGTGTTTTTAGTTGCAGGCTTGAAATACTAATGCAACTCGCCGCCTCAGTTCGTCCTCAAACACGTAGGATACGATTTTGTTTTCTATTTTACTTTCTTGTTAAAATTAAATATATTTTTCAATTGTGTTTCTTGAAATACACAAATTAAACGGGGGCCCGCTGTCTCAATGAGTTAGGTCTTTGGATCTAACAGCTCATACAAGCCTATCACCAATACGGCGTGTGTTCTCGCTCAGCTTTGTAAGTGACAAAAAGGGTGCACTCGACTCGTAGCCGCAAGTGATAAAGCTTACCAGTTGCTTGCCTAGGGTCAGTGGTTTTCTCCGTGTACTTTGGCTTCCTCCACCACTAAATTTGGTCGCCATTATATCGCTGAAATATTGCTGAAAGTGGCGTTAAACACCAAAAATTCAAATTAACAAATTATACGTGTAGTGTTTCGCCGTTGACCATGTCCACGTATCTTGCTATATGATACAGTATGGGTAACTAGGGAGGAGTGTACTTATTGTGACACAGTTACGATATTACTTGCAATTGTCCCTACCGTTAGATTAATAAGAAATGGTATTGAACACCATATTAAAATATAAAACTGACAACGATACAAAGATGAAGCGTTCATCTAAATAAATTGTGTGCAACCTTGCCCGCATTCATGGACATAAATAACCGTCTTTCTTCAGAGTGTACCATCGCATTTGCACTTTTAGACATATTAGGGTGGAAATAAATCAAGGAAGCCATGATGTGTTGTTGCGTATCAACATGAATTGGCAGAATATCAGTACATTTTATAACTCACTAACGCTCGGGATGAACGACTAATATTCTGCCAACCCATATTAAAACTCACAACATAATATGGATTCCATTAATTATTTTTCAATCATAAATTCAATATATAATAAAACGTTGCAGACCATCTAGAATTTGAACTTGATATACATGAACTTAATCAAGCCCCGTAGTATCTATATATACTGGAATGGCAAGTTGAAAAATATGACTGTTAAAATAGAAATATGATGCATTATTTACAATATATAAATTTTAAAGTGAGCTGTTTCTTCCGAGTGCCTTTGTATATTCTTATTCTATATAGACTGCGACGGAAATATGATCTATCAATTTGAAATAGTTCAAATATATAAATAAACATTGCAGACCATCTAGAATTTAATTATCTTGATTTGCATGAAATTAATTAAGCCATACAGTATCTACATATAAACGTTAGAGAATACCGAAGGGACCATCAAAATGGGCAATCCAGAGAAACTGGCAACATAGGATACACAAAACAAGAAACACACACAACACAATATGTACTGGACACCAATATACACAAACAAACAAACAAACAAACAAACACACATAAGACACGAGCCCTCATACAAACAACTGGAGGTATTGTAAAACGAACCGGACATCGTTTTTATGCGGATATCGTAATGGACATCACAACACGGAACTGAGAACGTAAAGACACATAATAGGCCAGTACAAAATACTAAAAAGATGGACAGCACGCACACCACTAAAAAACCGGGGTGAACTCAGGGGCTCGCGAAGGGTGAACTTAATTAAGCCATGTAGTATCTATATACATGTATACTGGAATGACAAGATGAAAAATATGACTTAAAGTTCATCAAGTACAAATATGATACATTATTTACAATTTGATCATTTTCAAGTGAAATGTTTTAGAAGTGTCCTTGATTTTTCCAAATAGAATGCGACGGAAATATGATCAAATTAATTTGAAATCGTTAAGGTGTGAATGTTAATTGTTAAAGTTCTTAGCGGAACAATTATATATAATATCCATTTTGTTTATGTACTGATGCGTGTTAACATCTTCAACAATTTGACAGACTTTATTAATGAAATAAAAATGTAGATATCAAATTTATTGCGCACGACACGTTTCTGGAATAAGGTGCAAACAACAAAGGGTCAAAATAGGATAGCCATAATCGTTTACGGTCACCACCTAACCCTGAGATAATAGAACTTTATGAAATCATGTAGAATCTTCATATCTATATTTATTGGAATAGAAAATTGAAAAATATGGATACGAGTCGTCTTTAGGGACCAACCATTTAACTTGCAGGGGGAAGGGGGGGTTATGGTTTTTTTTTTTTCGTTTAGAAATTTTTTTTCGGACAACACAAGAGTTAGAATTTATTTTTTTTTTGTCGCGCTAAGCGCGAAATTTTTTCCAGAATTGAACATTAGGATATATGACAAAAACTCTGAATCAGATTATTTTTTGTTTCCTCCACCAAAATCAGAATATTTTGTTCAGCAACATTGGGAATCAGAATATTATTTTAGGAAAAACCTATACCCTCCTTTTCAAGTTAAATGGTCGTTCCCTTAGTGGGGTTCGTGTTACTCGATCTTTAGTTTTATGTGTATGTTTTGTAGATCGTTGTTTGTCCTTTTGTACTTTTTCTTTTGGTCATTGTGTTGTCTGTTCTTCTCCGATTTACAGATTCTGATTACCCCTTTGATATCTTTAAACTCTTTCTTCATATAATAGAAACATTATATACTAATTAAAATTTATAAATTTTAAAGTGAGCTGTTTTTTCTGAGTGCCTTTGAATATTTTGTATAGAATATGACGGAAAGATGATCAAGTAGCTTGAAATCGTTCAAATATGAACGTAAATAATAAAATTAATATCAAATGTGTTTATTTATTTATTTTAATTAATAGATTCAATAATTCATTAGCTTGATTTAAAAATCATCAATCAGATTATAATTGTTTAAAGGGGCATTATCTGCCAAATCGTAAATTTTTGTTTCCCATAAAAACTATCGGATATGATTGATGCCTTAATTAAACGTATTTCTGTAACTTACAAATGCTATGAAATATACGCGCATCAGGGAAAAACCGTGCAACTGCTCGTGTTTTGAGATCGATCAAGAAATGGACGTCATCTTATTAATTATCGACATTGTTTTTACGGAGTTTGTTGAATCGTCATTAAATCAGTACAACAATGCACTTATTTCTTATTTTTTGTGAATCTGCTTTTAGTCGGTGTTAATTACGGACAAAGAACCATGTAAGTTGGCAGTTAATAAGCGACAAAATACAAATTATTTGTTTTTACCTGTCACTAGTAAGGTTAATTGCATACGGAAAAAGCGAGGTCAAATTATTTGCTTCCAAGCAAATAAGTAATCTATGTTACACACTAGTTCTATTGTTATCGATAGGTATTCAAGTTTTGGAAATACCTATTTATCAAAAGAATTCGCACGTGTCTTAGGCCCAGGACAAATAGTGACGTCACTACATGTGGTCTGGGCCTAACACACGTGCGGCTATTTTGACAAATAAATATTTCCAAAAGTTATACAATACATACCAATAAATAATATAACAAAGAGTAAAATTATGAAAATATACACCACAAAATGAGATCGTGTTACCTTACACACACAAAAAAACCAAATAATAATCTAAAAAAAAACTGTAAAATCTGTGGCTTCATTGGAACTTGAATGTTAATTCAAACTTTTTAAAATATAGTGTCAAACACCGTCTTCATCCAAAAATGATTTGCGAATGTGAATAACTCGTCTTTTCTCCAAATTCAAAACGAATTTAGTTTACACAGGAATTGTACTTACTGAGGTTAAAGTGCAGTCATCGTGCAAGTTGTGGACTTGTAATAATACATTTCCAATACAAACCGGTAGATAGCAAAAATGAGAGAACGATGTTATGTTGGTATGACTGTTTTTTATGTGACCCAGGAGAGGGGGGAGGTGAATTGCATTTTTTAAATGCCTATGTAACAACACTACCGTTATAGATTTAAAACAATAGTTCATTCCAGAATACTATGTAAAATATCCACCTGTTAGTAAAATGTATGTTTTTTTTTCTCAAATACTACAATATAAATGTACATGTACTTACGACTTTGGCCACTTTCACCCAACATATATATTTTTATAAACATTATCACTAGAGTGTAAGTCAGTTACCGACTTCGATCTCGGGTTCAAGCTAGATAAACACCCTCGCCCGTGCTTTGAGCACCTCGACCGATACGCGGTCTCGGCGCACAATTTACCCGGGCTCAGGTGTTCATCTAGCTTGAACACTTCGATCTCATTCGGTAACTAGTACGTAATTTGCGTTGTCAAAAGGTGGAAAGTGGTTCGATAAGCTGTTTAATGTGAAATATTTACCTTTATTTCATCATTTTAAAGCTATCTATCAATTTCCAAAACATATAATTTTTTGGGTCAAAATCGTAGCTAATGCCCCTTTAACGAAACATCAAAACAGATTTTACATATAGAGATTAAAATGAAGCCTCCAAGCAAAATAACGAAAAACAAAATCTTTTAGATATAAAACAGTAATAGATATTTAAATGTTTATACATTTTACGCTTGATTGGTTACGCCTCCCTTTAATGATACCGCAGAATAAACAACGTTCCATCCATTTAAAATAATTCAGATTGATTTTTCATAGTGCTACAATAAGATGGTGAAATGGTCGTGGTTGAATTTGTGAATGTTGTGAACGATTTAGAAGATTTTTTACAAAGTAAAAATATAGTTGGTTTAGAAAGTATCTCAGACGAGATAGAAAGTGAATTGAATCTTTTTTTTTTTTTAACTATTTACTATACTTTATGCTGACGACACTGTCTTATTGTCAGAATCCCCTACTGATTTACAAAAACAATTGGATTCTTTGAATAATTATTGTAGTATATGGAAACTGAAAGTCAATGTAGATAAAAGTAAGATTGTCATATTCTCTAAAGGCTTCCAAATAATATATCGTTTAAGTATAATGATATCAATATTGATATTGTCAGTGAATTCACATATTTAGGTGTTTTACTATCGAGATCAGGTAGTTTTGCGAAAGCCAAGAAAGCAAATGCAGAGAAAGCAACCCGTGCTATGTATGACATTCTTCGAAAAGGACGAATTCATAATCTGCCCATTGAATGTCAACTTGATTTATTTGATAAAGTTATACAGCCGATTCTATTATATGGGTGTGAAGTCTGGGGAACAGGTAATAATTCTATTATAGAAAGGGTTCACCTAAAATTTTGCAAACTTTTGATGCACGGCAAAAAATCAACGCCTGATTTTATGGTTGATGGTTAATAGGGCGCTATCCACTAGACATATTTATCAAACTTCGAATTATTAAATACTGGACAAAACTAGTTCTAGGTAAACAGGAGAAACTGCATTCGGTCTTATACAATCTTGCTTTGAGGAAATATCAAAACAATGTTACTTGGCTAACATATGTAAAATCAATCTTAGATGTAGGTGATCTATCTTATGTATGGAATAATCAATATGCATTAAATCCAAATTGGTTGTATTGTACCATTAAACAGAATCTTACCGATCAGTTTAGACAACTTTGGCTTTCCGATTTACAAAATTCCCCGAAATTACTCATTTATAGAATTTACAAAGAGGATTATAAACTAGAAGATTATTTTAAAATCCTAGATGACAAAAATATTATTACTTTTTGTAGATTTAGAACACTCAATCATAAACTTCCCATAGAATCTGGAAGATGGCAAAATATCAACAGAGAAAACAGAAAATGTTTATTGTGCAATACTAACAATATCGGTGATGAATTTCATTACATTTTTACATGCTGTTTTTTCCATTATGATAGAAAGAAATGATTAAAAGCGAAATATATAAATAGACCAAATGCTATGAAGTTTAAAGAACTCATGAATAGTAAAAATCCTTCTGATCTGAACATTCTCTGTAAATTTATACGAATTGTCAACAAAAAACTAAACTCTCCTGGGTAATCTATAAACAATTTTGTGTGTGTGCTGTGTTTGTCTTTTGTTTTTTGTTTTTCCTACTTAAATGATATGTAAATGGAAAATGTTATAATATTTGACTAATACTCTGTTATTACCTCCATGTACTGCTACATTCGTACTACATTTATTGTAATAATCTGTGTGTATTGTGTTTTCTGTACCATTGTAATTTGGTTTTAGAGAAATAAAGAAAATGTCAAATCATTCACTGTAAGTTGTCTATAACGATGATTGTTGGTACGAAGCGACATTAGTACTTGCTTGGCATCCACTTTTAATTTACAATTAAGAATTTAATAAGGCGCGTTTGTACAAATAAATATCTTCAAAAGTGAATAGTCTATTAACGTTAATTGAGGTTTGTGCAACAGAAATAATTCACTATTAACTTTAATAGTACTTTTAATAGTAAATTAACTTTAATTGTGCTTTGTGCAACCTAGACCAGATTATAATTATTTAACGAAACGTCAAAATAGATTTTATATATAGAGATTAAAATGAAGCCTCCAAGCAAAAATACGAAAAACACAATCTTTTAAATACAAAATATGATGTTCGATATTTAAATGTTTATACATTTTACGCATGATTGGTTACACCTCCCTTTAATGATACCGTAGAATAAACAACGTTCCATCCATTTAAATAATTCAGATTGATTTTTCATAGCAATGCTATAAGATGGTGAAATGGTCGTGGTTGATTTTGTTCTTTCTAAATTAAGCGGAATGATATTTTGTTATATTATTTTATTTATTTTTGGAAATGTTTCTTCCCAGAGTAGTACTGATGTTAAAAATGTACACACACTACTGTTTAGTACAAACAAATATAATAATTTGATAAGACCGAGTTTAAACCAGTCCAATCCCATAGAAGTTTATATTGGATTTACACTTTATGGAATAACAGGCATCGATGAAATAGAACAAAAGTTAACAACCACAGGATGGTTAGATATTGGCTGGACAGACGAGTTTTTGCAATGGACACCAGCGAGTTATGGAGGACTTAAATATATCTATGTTCCCCAAGCCATGGTCTGGAAACCTGATATTTCGCTGCAAAATGGATTTACAGATTTATCGGAACTCGGATCAAAATTTATTCAAGTTAAAATAAGTTCTAACGGAATGATAACATGGCGACCGTTTCAAGTATTCGAATCAAAGTGTGTCTTAGATTCAACATATTTTCCTTTCGATAGACAAGAATGTGATTTAGAATTCGTTGCATGGAGTCTTTCGAGGGAAGATGTATTTTTAGCACAGGATTCTGATGGAATTGAATTGTCGCCAGAATTAAAACGTCATGGCGAGTGGGAAATAGTGTCCTCTAGGGCAACCGATGAATTAGAAACGCACGAAACGAAAGTTAAATTTACGATTGTGATTGACCGGAAACCATTGTTTGTAATCATAAATATGATTACACCAATCATTCTGCTTTCTGTGCTAAACATATTTACATTCAAGATTCCGGCTGACATTGGCGAACGCATGGGATATACAGTCACCGTATGGTTATCGTTCGCTGTGTTTCTCACAATTGTTTCCGGGTCATTGCCACAAAGTTCAGAGACTACTCCTATTGTATCCATATATATCCTTATACAGCTACTTACGGGAACTTTTACTGTGTTAATTTCCGCAGTGGAATCCGGAGTTACAACACTCGGGGAAGAAGAACACGTTTATCAAATTTTCAAATATCTCGCTATTCGCATGCGTAAAACAAAGGTGAGACATTCAAGCATTTGCGAAAAGGAAAAAGAGAAAGACACGGAGTACATGCAGAGCGTCGCGTGGAAAGAGGCTATTGCAGCTCTCGATAGATGTTTATTTTGGATTTGTTTCTTAATTTTTACTGTTTCAACCGTTATTGTGTTTTTAGTTGCCGGTTTGAAATACTAATACAACTCGCCGCCCCAGTTCGTCTGCAAACACATAGGATACGATTTTGTTTTCTATTTTACAATCATGTTAAGATTAAATATATTTCCTAATATGACGTGCTGTTTTGGCTTTGTAAACAAAAGGGTATAAAAATCCCCGATTTATTATGACTTACACGCGCTGATGATCATGACGTATTTGGCTGTTCTATTATACTCTTTTGTTTACAAAGCCAAAACAGTACGTCATCGAAATAATTTATGGAAGGGGTAAGTTTGTTGGAGATCTTAATATGGGAAGGGGTAAATTTGTTGGAGACTTTAATATGGGAAGGGGTAAGTTTGTTGGAGATTTTAATATGGGTACACTAAAGGAATGTGGATTACAAATTTACCGTATATGTCCTATTAGAATAGAAATAATTTATGGAAGGGGTAAGTTTGTTGGAGATTTTAATATGGGTAACACTATCTGCGCAAATCTCCAAAGAACTTACCCCTTCCATAAAATATTTCTTAATTTTTCAATTGTGTTTCTTGAAATACACAAATAATACGGGGCCCGGGTGGCTCAATGAGTTAGGTTGTTGGATCTAACAGCTCATACAAGCCTATCACCAATACGGCGTGGGGTCGCGTCCAGCTTTGTAAATTACAAAAAAAGGTGCACTCGACTCGCAGCCGCAAGTGATAATGTTTACCAGTTGCTTTCCCAGGGTCGGTGGCTTCCTCGACCACTAAAACTGGTCGCCATGATATAGCTGAAATATTGCTGAAAGTGGCGTTAAACACCAAAATTCAAATTCACAAATCATACGTGTAGTGTTTCGCCGTTGACCATGTCTACGTACCTTGCTATATGATATAGTATGGGTAACTAGGGAGGAGTACTTATTGTGACACATTTACCATATTACTTTCAATTGTCTCTACCGTTAGATTAATAAGAAATGGTATTTAACACCATATTAAAATATAAAAATGACAACGATACGAAGATGAAGCGTTCATCTAAATAAATTGTGTGCAACCTTGCCCGCATTCATGGACATAAATGACCGTCTTTCTTCAGAGTGTACTATCGCATTTGTACTTTTAGACATATTAGGGTGGAAATAAATCAAGGAAGCCATGATGTGTTGTTGCGTTTTAACATGAATTGGCAGAATATTAGTAAATTTTATAACTCGCTAACGCTCGGAATGAACGACTAATATCCTGCCAACCCATGTTAAAACTCACAACATCATATGGATTCCATGAATTATTTTTTAATCATAAATTCAATATATAATTAAACGTTGCAGACCATCTAGAATTTGAACTTGATATACATGAAATTAATCAAGCCCCGTAGTATCTATATATACTGGAATGGCAAGAAGAAAAATATGACTGTTAAAAAAGAAATATGATGCATTATTTACAATTTATAAATTTTAATGTGAGCTGTTTCTTTCGAGTGGCTTTGTATATTCTTATTCTATATAAGACTGCGACGGAAATATGATCTATCAATTTGAAATAGTTCAAATGTGAATGTAAATAGTAAAATTAATATATAGTATTTTTTATTTATTCATTTAAATTGATATGTTCAACAATGTAATTGTTAGACGATACATTCTATAATAAGACATCCATTTTGTTTATGTGCTGATGCGTGTTAACATCTTCAACAATTTGACAGACTTTATTAATGAAATAACTAGCCTAAACAAGATAGCCTAAAAATAGATTTGGTCACCTATGTCTGAGGTGGAGAACCTTAGTTTTAATAATAATGACATTATTAAGGAATTGTAAATTTCGATGAAATTTTTATTTGAACCAATATAATTACAAGGTGATAAGCCTCCTTGAAAACTGCTGATATCATCTGAAATTCCAATGTTAAATAATACGAGTAGGCATGGCCTATAGAGAGGACTTTAGTATTTGAAATTAAGTGATACTATCAATACCTTTATTAATAAGGTAGAGCAACGGTAAGAAGCTATATAAAGTTTGGTAACAGTATTCGTGCAAATAAAATATCGTCTATAAAATATTGTCTATATTGTCTATATTAGCTAATAGTAATAATAATAGTATATCACGCGGACGCAGAAGAGGGCACCCTTGGAAACAATGTGCTCATGATGAGTGGTCCATAGGGGACCTGTTGCACTGGCAAAATTCTCCGTCCCTTCCCATCACATTTCCTTGTTTCGAGTCTCTTGTCGTTTAAATTATTGTCGTCCTGAATATAGCTGAAAAATTGCTCGCTGGACGTCAAACATCAATCAATCAATAAATCAATCATGTTGGTCAATATATTTTGAAAACGAAGAACATTGAAGTATATATGCAAAGATTTAATCTTAATTATTACAAGTTAAAGCTTTGTAATGATGCTCTAAAAGTATTAGAACACACAGCTCGTCTGTACCTTATTTAGCTTAATAACAAATAATTTATATGATTCATTCTTTCTATATGAACGTATTGTTAGAAACAAAGAACGTACAACTGGAACATCCTCAAACTAATTAAAAATGGTTGTGTTTTTATTACTGATTCAATTACTTATTGAGGCAAGTATGAGGCCAAATAAATATATATGTGTAGTTCCGGTTACCCTACCTTCCCTAATTTTTAACCCCTACCCTAAAGATTTTTTCGACATTTTGCAATAAGCACCGTTAAAGTCACAATGTCCCTCCCATAGAATCAATGTAAAAAAAAATTATAAATTAAAAAAAAATACCTACCTACCTACCCTTTTTTTTATTTTAATGTAACCGGAACCACACATTTTTTATTTTTTTTTGGCCTGAACAATATTTATTTTTCGTTCTACATTTACGTTTTGTGCACCATTCTTTCAGCACCAGAAATCTAATTTCATTTTGTCCCTGCACGACAGATACCACATATGGAACCAACGAAAGCATGTTACCAAAGATGTTATGTCTCCATAGAGAAAACCGCCAAAATATCCAGACGTCAAAATTTCCCAATTAACCGTATAATGCAGTTCGTTATTTTTATTCTTGAAAAACACAAGGATAGACAAAGTCCAAGCTAGATTCGCCAAAGATGGTCTATTTCATCTTAACAAACCCTTCACATTTTAGTCAATCTTTCAATTTCTAGTAGCACAGCTCTACAAGACCTCACAACAGCCAGAATGAAATTGTTATTAAAAAAATTAGTGCGCAGTAAATTTGATGTCTACGTTTTTATTATCCCGGTATCGTTTAAAGTAGTAGCGGCTATACTATATTTGCTAAAACATATAAATTTCAATAGTTCCATAAACCGGTATTATAATATTTAAAACAAAATAATAACAATAAACTTCAGATTCTATCAAAATTAATTTAACGTAACATAGGATTAACGGATTATTTACAGAGATGTTAATTATAGATGACAGCGCATTTGACACAGTATATGGTCATTATAATACCAAAAATTAAAATAAACGAAAATAAATAATGTAAAATGGTTTGAATCATATTTGGCAAAAATGAAGACATTTATCAACGTATCCTGAACCGAATCAAAAGACACATGAAAAACGAACTTGTGAGTACATGACTGTATAGAAATAAATTTATAAAATATTCAAAAAGTTTTTCTTTAGTATAGACTTTTAACATGTTGTTTTGTATCAAAAACAAATATATTTCTGTAATTATGTTGATGTTTATCGTTGATTGACTGGACTAGTATTGATGCTATACGGCTTAAAAGTGCTCAGGTTCTTTTTCCACAAATTCTCCCTACTATTTCTGTTTCTTTTTCCACAAATTCTCCCTACTTTTTCTGTAAGATCATTTTGAAAATACCAAAGGGGTAATCAGAATATCTTTATAGAAGAAGAATAGACAACATAATGGCCAAAAGAAAAAGTACAAAAGGACAAACAACGATCTACAAAACATACATATAAAACTAAAGATCGAGTAACACGAGCCCCACTAACACCGGGGGTGAACTCAGGTGCTCCGGAAGGATATGCGGTTCCTGCTCCACTAGTGGCACCCGTCATGTTAATCTAGTTAAAATTTGTCTTCGTGAAGTTTTTCAAATCTATAATGAACAGCTTGTACAATACTTACTCTACATTACGTCAATTGTTGGAATTTATATTATTTGAAGTTGTTATTTTTGCTTGTTAAGCTTAAATTTGTATTGTACCTTTGTTTTTTTTGGATAAAGAAGAAAAGAAAAAGTACAAAAGGACAAACAACGATCTACAAAACATACATATGAAACTAAAGATAAAACGTTCTCTTTAATTAGATACTCTATTTCAGCCATCATTCCAATACTATTTTTCATAACATTCAACGAAGGTTTAGGATCGTCTTTGAATGCGTTGGACAAGGTTGTGTACATGTACCTAGATAATTGATTGTTGATAACAATTTCCATGACTACAATGACTACAAACTATGTTCATCAGTTTTGTTTTCTTTCCAATCAACAGCACCCAACCTAACCTAAATAGACGTCTGTTGATTAGACAGACGAACCTATTTGACAACTCGCCCTTCAGACGATGTAAATGACTGCTTATTGTATATATAGAGAATGCTCGTTGCAGTAGATACAGCAGATGCGAAACAGCAAGGGTTTCTTAGAAATAATCAGTGGTAGCCTGTTGGAAGGGTAATATTCGCCGACCCGAATTGTGATATCTCCTGTTCCTGTTGCAATCTCAACTTCCGCTTTAATGTCCACACTTGTTCAAATTTCCTGTTCTGATTGATTTTAAGAGTTAATCATAAAACATCAAAAACAAACTTAGTTCTTATTTATTGATATAAAGAACGAATAGTTTTGGACAAATGTGGTTTTATGTGAAATATATAGTAATTATTATTTCAGTGACGAATACTTTTTGCACGTTTCTGTATTTTAAATATTCCCCCATAGGCGTTAAACAAAAATTCTAACATGACCTTACTCTTTCTCTTTGTTAAAAAAAACAGAATTATTTCTTCGTATTATCTCATTAGCACAGGTACCGATGACTGTGACTGACGTTTCCATTGACAGCATAAATTGTGACCCGAATAATGCCGATAGAGGGCGCAGTATTATTCGGGTTAAATAAATTGTGTGCTTCATTTTCCGCAAGCGCATGTATAAATTACCGTCTTCCAATCAAAGTATACTACAGTATTTGTACTCTTAGACATATCAGAATCGAAATAAATCATGAAAGCCGGAATGTGTTTTGAGTTTTAACATGGATTGGCGGATATTAGTAAATTTTATCCCTCGCTTCTGGCTCGGGATAAAATACTAATATCCGCCAATCCATGTTAAAACTCCCAACACATTCTGGCTTCCATGATTTATTTCTTAATCAATCAATCCATTCGGTGAGCGTGGCATGCACCATTTACGTATAATTCTACCAACAATATTATCTCCTATTAGCCTCGTACTATCACATGGATAACCTCATACGACCATTATGATATATTTATAAGAAACAGGAACTGCTTACGCTTCGGCAGCAAATGTGTTCATCCCCGATTATTTGTGGGGTCCGTGTCCGTCATCTTTGTATTTTTCTGGTTGGTTTGATTTGATTTAAGGTGATTAACGCCACTTTCAACAATATTTCAGTCATATTGTGGCTGTCAGTTTTATTGTTGCAGGAAACTGGAATACCCGGAGAAAACTCCCGACCTGTCGCAAGTAACTGACGAACTTTATCAAATAATGTTGCATCGAGTACACCTGTATTTGTTCTGTGTTGGTTTGTTTTACCATTTTGTTTTGTTTGTCTTCGTTCTGTGTCTTGTGGACAAGTTTTCCCGTGTCTCTGTATTGTCCATTCTTGCTTGTCTCTTTGGCTTTTTCTCATGTTTATCTATCTACTAATATAATATTTGCGTCTAAAACCAAATACTACCACCTTCATAACCTCAATAGAGTCTAATATTATGACAGTATATTGTTTATGTAATTGAAATGTGTGATCAATTTAATTCCGATTACTAATACAAATGTACTCACATTTAAAACGTTTTGTAAAGTTGAAAATAAAGAAATCATGGGGAGAAACTGAATGAGGGGAAATGAAAATATTTTATGATCCTAATCCTAACAAAAGTAGAACCGGAAAGGAAAATAAAATTCGAAATGTTTGATACCCGCCATGTGTTTACAACAACTATAGATTAGGGAACAGTTCTTTCAAAGTTCAATCGTGCTATTCAATTCAGCTCTCAAGCTGTTTAAAACTATAATACAATGACCTTCAATAATATTTATGATATACCCTAAATACCGCATTAGTTCAATCATCTGAAATTTTCAAGGTCGGTATTATATTGATAGTGATTTTTTCTTTTTTCTTTTTGGTCGCCGAAGTGTATTGAGAAAGTGATGTTTTCCTTAACCAAAAATCATAGATAAAAGTTATAAATTAAATCGTGTTAAAGTTTTAAAACGCATGGAAAGGTTAATACAGATAATTAATATTACTTTTAACCAGTCAACTAGTTCTCCTATAATCTTTAATTAAAGTCAACACTGTTAAAAAATATATTATGAAATGTATATTTTAAAACCCTTAATTCAACATAAATATTTAGGATATTGATAGTTATATCTATATTGTATACATACGAGAGATAACTCTCTCTTTTAACTTTAAACATATTTCATTCTTCAATAATAAATAATTGGATATAATAACTCTCTCTGTGTACTATAAGACAAAATTGCAAATACCAAAGGAGTGAGGGCCCGGGTGGCTCAATGAGTTAGGTAGTTGCATTACCTAACAACTCATACAAGCCTATCACCAATACGGCGTGAGTTCGCGCTCAGCTTTGTAAATTACAAAAAAGGGTGCACTCGACTCGCAACTGCAAGTGATAAAGCTTACCAGCTGCTTGCCCATGATCGGTTGTTCTCTCCGGGTACTCCGGCTTCTTTCACCACTAAAACTGGCCACCATGATATAGCTGAAATATTGCTGAAAGTGGCGTTAAACACCAAAAATCAAATCAAATCAAATCAATCAACCAAAGGGGTGATCAGACGTTTGTAAGTCGAAGAAGGACAGACAACACAATGGCAAAAGGACAAACCATGATCTACAAAGCATTATACAGAAAACGAAAGATCGATCAACACCAACCCCACTAAAGAGTAGTGGTGGACTCAGATGCTCCGGAAGCATTAGCAGTCCCTGCAACATATGTGACAACCGTCGTAAGTGTCGAAAGGGAAATATTTAAATCATTCTGAAAAGTCTTGTTCAGCCGGATCCGGAAGTTGCAAATTTTAAAAAGTTGTATTGTCTGTACTTCAATTTACGATGGTTGAGGCCTCTTTAGTATCTTCAAACTGTTCTTAAAAGGTGTTAAGCAGATTGCTACAGAAAGAGACATTTACTCATTTGTTCTAACTACCTAAAATGCGAATTAGTGAGTGAGTGATTGTTGTTTAGCGCCAACTCAGCAATTTTTCAGCTATGTCATGGCGAGAACAAGTTAATTTTCAATGAAATGATGATGAGGTCCGCTTTGTACTAGACAAACATGCTAAGTTGGATTTTCATAGTGCTAGCTCACTGAAACAACAGTCCGAGCCATCCAGTCTTTGCTCTTTCTCCTTAATGATGCGTGCTTAGCGGAGAAGCAACAAATACCAATTGTATAGTCTTTGGTTTGACCGGATCGAGGCTCGAACCCACGATCTGCCGCACTCGTGCAGAGCACGCTAACCATTACACCACGATGTGCCTACCTAACATGTGTAAAGATATTGTAAGATGTTTACGATTTCAAATATCGCAATAGAAATGGGCCTGTCTTAATCTATTCTTTAATACTTATAATATCATACATGTTATATGATGCCAAAGATTCAGCAATTAGAATACAATAGTTTTCATATCTTCTTATTTTTTCATTTATTTATTTATATAAACAGTGTAACCAAAATCGGATACGGTCATCTACAGTATATGTCTGAGAGAAGAGAACATTAATTATATACAGTCAAACCTGTATTAAGAGGTCACCTTTGTGACAAAGAAAAAATAGCTTTATTGGACAGGTGACAGGCTCTATTGATATGAAATGTTCTATGACAGGACAAGACAAATGTGACCTTTTAATAGAGGTGACCGCTAAATAGAGGTGACCACATGGACGGATTTGACTGCATACTAGTATCTAATAAACATTGCCAGTTCCGCAATACTATTGGACTATTGGACGGATGATAACCATTGCATAATGCACTCTTTGGTATAGTCCTGATGTAATCAATGATATTTATATAATAATGTGGTCTTGTCCAGGTAATATGCCAAAATATTACCCAGGTCTGAGAGACATATTACCTGGACAATACCACATTAATATCATTATTATACTGAGTGTCTAATTGTCCAGGTAATATGCCACAATATTACAGTACCAAATATCACTACAGAAACTTACACGAAGTATAATAATATTAGTTACACAGTGTGTTAGTGACCTAATACGTCAGTAAATGTCATATGGGAGTTCTGAGTCTATACTCAAGAATTCATAAAATAATTGAAAAATACAAACTTTCGATATTTTATATCACAGAAAAATATCATATAATGTTCAGCAAGAACAGCCAAAATTTTCACAAAAACAATAAACTGTTTTCAAAACCCTGGAAAGAATGTTTAAAGAACACAAGTAATTTCCAAAAATACATCAAGTCAACTATTACTTATTAATGGTAATTTACTAACCCTGTATGAAATTTACTAGCCCTGTATGAAATTTACTAGCCCTGTATGAAATTTACTAACCCTGTATGCAATTTACTAACCCTGTATGAAAAACATACAAGAGGCTCAGACGCCCTGTATGAGTTATACAGGGCGTCCACGTGTTCACGCTAAACCAATCATTTTCTTACATTTATGTAGGAGGTAAGATATTGACAAATACATATTGCGTGATAAACCTGTATTGATTTTTTTATTGCAAATATATATTGACCTGTTATAAGGAACGCCAATCATTTGAAACATCTCAACCAATTTGTTAAGAATTTGATCAAGATTTTTATGCTTTGAAATTATTATGACAAATATTGGATATGTCTGTAATGAAGACAGTTTTATTAACAGATAGGAATTAATAATAGCAGTAAGTAAACTTTACATATCTATATTTATTATCACTTAATGATAATAATAATAATAATAATAATAATAATAATAATAATAATGATAATAATAATAATAATAATAATAACAATGATAATTGTTGAAGTTGAAGTCTTCACTTCGAAAGTTGCACGGTAGCCGCCATGACCTGGTGGACCGTCACGGAATGTCTGTGTCACAAATCATCACGGATATGTTCGTTTGTCGTAATCACTATCCTGTCCTTTCTTCATTCACGACTTATCACTGTGGTTGTAATACTAAGAGTTACACGACGGGTGCCACATGTGGAGCAGGAATTGCTACTCTTCCGGAACACCTGAGTTCACCATCGGTTGTTGTGTGGTTCGTGTTCTTCAATCTTTAATGTTTTGTGTAGTGTTTAGTCAGTCAGCGTTTGTGCTTTTTCTTTTGACCATTGTGCTGTCTGGTTTTTTTTAAATAATAATTATGATAATATAAATTATCAGCAATTTATTTATATAAGGAATTTACTGTCACGATGTTGCAGAAATGAAATAAAGTTGTACTAACCGCATTCATCGCTCATTTAAAGTTTTGTAGTATTTTTCAAACAAGATCCATTTAAAATATATTATGCTAATCTCTGCATTACTTGCTTTATTGTCTCTTTTGAATTGTATTGTAATATAGGATTTTATTAGATTGTGTATGTTTTATACACGAAAAACATTTTAATGTGATATGATTCATTATGAAAAGAAAGTGTAAACAACGATGGTCAACAATTATTGATGTAATCTCCTACCTTGGAGGCGAAAAGTTTACAATAAGAAAATGTTTACACGGCAATGCTAAGCATTATCTATGCGTTGTCAGGAAAATTTTAGGATAAGTGTGTAGTTAAAGGTTTTAAGAGATAGGAAACAATCATTCCACCAGTAAGTAAATTTGAAAATATATGAACATACTAATAATTATTATTATAATCAAATATTTATGGATAGAAAATAATTCCTAATTATTGTATATTTAAGTGTGAAAAATGGAGGGGGAAATATCTATATTTTGCTAGGGCAAACATATTTTGTTGAACCATATCTAAAGTACATTCTAACATGACGTCCTTCTTTCGCTTTGTAGACAAACGAGCGATTTATCAATTGGGTATAATCTCATTAGCACATGCGCCGATGCATGAGACAGACTTTTTCGTCGTAACTGTACATGTTGATGAATTATCGTCTGCTCGAATTTGACAGTATAAATTGTGTGTCCTAGTTACTCGTATAATCAAAGCAGCAAATTTTGATAAATTCCGCCATCTTGTTGTTACTGTTGTGCAATGACGACCAGATTATTGACTTTCACTCAGTTTTTGTACAACATTCAGCCTAAATGTTTCTCGATCTGGATTTCCATTTTTGATTGCCTCTTCGGTATTTTCCAAAGTTTATTTAATGTTATAAGTTTCATTATGAAAAGAAAATGTAAACAGCGACGTTTAACAATTATGAATGTAATCTCCGACCTTGGAGGCGAAAAGCTTACAATAAGAAAATTTACTCAGCAATGCTAATCATCATATATGCATTGGAATCGTTAGGAATTGTGTTTTTAATCAGTCTGTTATTAACAGTTTAAAGAGGATGAAATCAATAATTTCAATAGTAAGCAAACTTTGTATATCTGAACATATTGTCTGAAGAAAATAATAAGAATAATTATTATAATCAAATATTTATTTATAGAAATTAATTCATAATTATTGTATCTTTAAGTATGAAAAATGGAGAGGAAAATGTCTATGTCATGGGCAAACATATTTTGTTGAACCATATTTAAAGTACATTATAAACATTCAATATATAATATTGCTTAGTCAGGTTTTTGTCTTTCAATCAGTCTCAAAAAAGGCATAACAACAAATAAGTGTTAAATATCTGGTTGTCATTTTTGTCATGGCATTTAGTTTTATTTACTGTAGGTTTCAAGCATAAATATATCTAATTAAAAAATTTATCTGTGCCGAATAACTGACCACTGGGCGATAGGAGTAATAGTCCACCAGCAGAGATATCGACCCACTTATAGTAATAAAACGTAGGTTTAAAATTTAGTACGCACGACGCGTTTCTCGAATAGCTTTCATGTGATAAGCTCGAAGGCAAACGATTGGAGAGGCAAATATTAAAATATTTTAAAAGTCTTTCAGAGCAAGTACACAACAATGTTCTAAAAAGGATAGTCAAAATCAGCTCATGTTACCCATGTCAGGGAGATTGAAATTAGTTTGATCAATTACATTGTTTAATACTGTAAAATTAAATCATAGATATATCTAATTAGCCATGTATGTGTCAAATCACTGACCACTGACTGGGGACGGCTGATACCCTCGTGGTCTAATAGACCACCAGCAGAATAGTAGAGTCCGAATGGTAAAAAGAAAACATCTTTTAAATCGATCTGAAACGACTCTTGTTTCTGTTTATTTTCAGTAACATTTGAAAGCTGGTTTTGGTTTTTTAACTAAGCGTAATATCCGTACATTGTCATTCAACCCTGTATTAATAGGTCATATTCGGGGCAAAGAAAAAGTGTCCTTATAGGACAGGTGACCTCTTAAAAGAGCTTTAACTCACATGACAGGACAAGTGATAGGTGATCTCTAAATACAGGCGACTGTATAAGAGAGGTGAATGCATGGGCAGGTTTGACTATTTTTTAGACATTATGCCTCTTAGATAGTTTTCAGACAATTGATTTCAAATGTGTGTTATTTATATTGGTGGAATTGTTGTCAATGATTGTTTAAAGTTTCTTTTCATAAAAGATGAACGCATGTGCCACGTGGAAACATGCATGCGTTCATGGAGTGTATTCATTCTAATGGAAACAATGCAAAGGTTTATGCAACATGCAGCATTTTGTAAATATATTATTGGTCACCATCCCTTTTTCCTTGTAATAAAAACACACGCCCCAACACCATATGTTTCCTACTATATTTTCATTGTAGACTTGTACTCACAAATACAAAAAGTAATAATATAATTTAGCGTGCATGGAATAACCTCAAAATGGAAAGTATGGAATATAAAAGATATTAAATGTCTTTGTGAAAACCAAAGTGCATACATCAATTAACTATATATATTCATTTAATTAAAATTCTAAGTTGTGATTCTTGAAGTGTTCGATATGAAAAACAAATGTTATTTGTAAGAAATCACTTTCTTGTCAGATCAATGATTATGTCTTTGTAGTGTGTAATAAAATTAGTTACGGCCGCTGATATATAAGAAATAGTAATTTCTTTTGCATTTTGTATTAAAATCGAAAGAAATATCATTGCTGATTGGTACTTCAAAAGTTGACGTATTCTAAATGTGTTCTCTATGTAACAGCCTGTTTGTCAAGTTTTTAGTATGTCTTAGCAATAAATGAACAGGGCTGGCAGCATGCTTGGAAAACAAAATAAATTAGCTGGTTGGATGTTTGGAGCGGGGAGCATAAATGGTAATTTCTTTTGCATTTTGTATTAAAATCGAAAGAAATATCATTGCTGTTTGGCACTTCAAAAGTTGACGTTGTGATTATTCTAAATGTGTTCTACCGTCTTGTGTAATGATATTGACAAGTTTGACCGTTATGGAATACCTGTGTCACAAATGACCACGGATATGTTCTACTTGTCGTAAACACTCCCCGGTCCTTTCCTCATTCATGATTTATCACCAGATTTCTAACTGGATTAACACTACGGGTGCCACTATTAGAACTGCCTACCCTTCCGAAGCACATGAGTTCACCCCCGGTTTTTAGTGGGGTTTGTGTTACTCCATCTTTTGTTTTCTGTGTCCTTTTGTCTTTTTTCTTATGGCACTGTGTTGTCTATTCTTCGATTTTCTGATTCTGATTACCCTATCTTCAAACTCTTTTGACTGATATTACTGTTGAAGACTGTTGCGAATTTTACCTTTACCGACAAATGTGTTGCCTTAAGCGAAGAAATTTTATAAGAAGAAAAATAGAAGAGAGATTGGTCGATAACCTTACCACATCAACATCACGATCCACACACTTGACTCACCCAAGCCTTGACAAATCAAAGAGTCAGTTGCGCCTTTGTATCCATAAAAATTTAGATTGCGGTTTATATATAGTTGACTAACAAATAAATACGCAGAAATCTAATTCAGCGTAGACGGAGCGATTCCGATACGCTCAGAAGATTGGAAAACCAAAATAATATAAAAGTCTTTGAGAGCAAGTAACCTAAGTAACGGGGAAAACCAGGCTCGTCAAAATCAGCTACGGTCGCCTCGGTCTGAGGTAGATTGACCTTAGGATTAATAATAAAAACATAGATGTCGAATTTGAAATACTAATAGGACGGACATTTTTTTTTCTGACAGTTTATTTACATTAACATTAAGCTTCCAATATCCAGTATCGTTCTCAAGTACATACCGGTTCTCTGATTGATATATCACTACCTAGGGTTGATAAGAGAGCTGATATAAAACAACAAAAAAGTTCATGTGATAATCTCTATTATTCTTTTCATCAATGTTTTAGATTCCCATCACTTCGTGTTAAATCTAAGAATTAAAAGCACATTTCACTCAAATCAAAGGATACGTATTACGTAATTGAATTAAAAGTATTGACCATAAATGAAAATGTCATTACATGTCTAATAATAGTTAAATCGTAGTTTAAAGTGTGAAATAAAATAATAAATAAACTATTGACGATAACATGAATAAAGATGCTAACCATTACATTTACTGATGCGATGAACAGAATTACCTTTTCACTGCATGCCATACATTTCCAACAAAATACGTTTTCTTCCGGAACAAAAATGTAGAGTTTTAGTACATGTGTATAGAATCCTATTTAAGAGATTAAAATCATCAATGTATACTAGAAACAAGCCTTAAGCTAAATGTAAGTAAAACCAATTATACATCTACGTTTTTATCTAAAAGTGTTCTTTGTATATATCTACTTTAAATGTAAGTATTTTTTTTAAACGAAATTATAGCCTTAACCAGATTATATTTCATTCAATTGGAGGATTCATACAGTGATGTAGGTCTTATGCTCGGATTGTGAATTTTTATGTCTTTGACCTCCATCAGGTACGTCCATAATCATACATCAAAATGTCAAATGATTTAAAAGTATTTGTGAGGAGTTATGCCAAAGGGTTAAACGGGATAGACAGGAGTTAGTCAAAGGGTTCAACGGGGTAGCCAGGAGTAAGTCAAAGGGTTAAACGGGATAGACAGGAGTTATGCCAAAGGGTTAAACGAGATAGACAGGAGTAAGTCAAAAGGTTAAACGGGATAGCCAGAAGTAAGTCAAAGGGTTAAACGGGATAGACAGGAGTAAGTCAAAATGTTAAACGGGATAGCCAGAAGTAAGTCAAAGGGTTAAACGGGATAGACAGGAGTAAGTCAAAGGCTTAATCGGGATAGACAGGAGTAAGTCAAAGGCTTAATCGGGATAGACAGGAGTAGGTCAAAGGGTTTAACAGGGATAGCCATAAGTTAGTAAAAGGCTTAAACGGGATAGACAGGAATAAGTCTAAGGGTTTAACAGGAATAGCCATAAGTTATTAAAAGGGTTAAACGGGATAGCTAAATGTTAGTCAAAGGGTTAAACGGGATAGCCAGGAGTAAGTCAAATGGTTAAACGGGATAGCCAGGGGAAAGTCAAAGGGTTAAATGGAATAGACAGGAGTAAGTCAAAGGGTTCAACGGGATAGCTATAAGTTAGTCAAAGGGTTAAACGGGATAGCTAAAAGTTAGTCAAAGGGATAAACAGGGATAGCCAGAAGTGTCAGTCAAAGGGTTAAACGGGATAGCCAGAAGTAAGTCAAAGGGTTAAACGGGATAGACAGGAGTAAGTCTAAGGGTTTAACAGGGATAGCCATAAGTTAGTAAAAGGGATAAACGGGATAGCTAAATGTTAGTCAAAGGGTTAAACGGGATAGCCAGAAGTAAGTCAAAGGGTTAAACGGGATAGACAGGAGTAAGTCTAAGGGTTTAACAGGGATACCCATAAGTTAGTAAAAGGGTTAAACGGGATAGCTAAATGTTAGTCAAAGGGTTAAACGGGATAGCCAGGAGTAAGTCAAATGGTTAAACGGGATAGACAGGAGTAAGTCAAAGGGTTCAACGGTATAGCTATAAGTTAGTCAAAGGGTTAAACGGGATAGCTAAACGTTAGTCAAATGGTTAAACGGGGATAGCCAGAAGTGTCAGTCAAAGGGTTAAACGGGATAGCCAGAAGTTAGTCAAAGGGTTAAACGGGATAGACAGAAGCAAGCCAAAGCGCTAAATGGGATAACCAGAAGTGTCAGTCAAAGGGTTAAACGGGGTAGTCAGACGTCAGTCAACGGGCTAAAGGGGATAGCCAGAAGCAACTACGATTACTTGTGATTTGGGGGGGTCGTTGACATTAGTTTTGATAAATATATTATTTATCAACTGTACATTTCAAATACATATATATCTCTAATAATATTTTTAATAAGCCATATCGGTGCCGAAACACTAACTACCGAGTGGTGATATCTTTCGCGACTATTCGTATTTAACAAAGCGGCCAATTGTTCATGTGGACTATCACCACTACAATCTGTGAAGATTAGTTCTAACCAGATGATAAAGTTTCTCACTCAGTCACTGCGTTTGGCAGGTCGCCAATTTTCTCCGGGCTCATCATTTTCTATTAACAATAAACAATACCGCTCTCGCTATATGAACCCGAACTTTTAATGGACATTTCCATCGAGACAGAAAATGATTCACGCGATTAATTTTTATTCAACTGAGAAAAAAAATCGATATGATTTACAAGTTACCTCATTTCTCGTTGACAAGATTAGATCAAGGTCAGATTAGATTTTTTTCCAATCTTCATTTATTAATGTTTTACAATATTTAGCGACAAATTAGCGTTAAACACCATCAAACAAACAAACCTAATGTAAATTCATACTTCTAACATGATTTAATCATATATTATTCAGTACATAGGTCTTTTAATAATGTTGAGTAATAAAGGTATTTCCAGATCCTTGTTTCGACATGAGTAAATGTATCTATATTTCGAAATAAATATAATTTATTATTTATATAAAGCATCATGGAAATTCCATATTTGTGATGGCATCAATCTACTATAGATAAGTTCACTAAAGAGACCGAGAACATGTCATGCATTACATCTATAATTAGCTTTACGGGTGCGGTTTATGCTTGTTTAGACCTACATGCACCAAGCAACACATAAATCTGCATTACAAAATAACCGAACTATAACTCGATCTTTAGTTTTATTTGTATGTTTTCTAGATCATTGTTTGTCATTTTGTCTTTTTTCTTTTGGCCATTGTGTTGTCTGTCCTCCTTCGACTTACAGCTTCTGATTATCACTTTGGTATCTCCAAACTCTTCTTACTGATTACCCTTCCAGAGCACCTGAGTTCACCCCTGGTTTTTAGTGAGGTTCGTGTTACTCGATCTTTAGTTTTATGTGTATGTAGATCGTTGTTTGTCCTTTTGTCTTTTTTCTTTTGGCTATTGTATTGTCTGTTCCTCGATTTAGGGATTCTGATTACCCCTTTGGTATCTTCAAGCGCTTCTTACGTCATTTTAATGTTATCGGGAATCAGTTTAAAATATAGATTCTTTGAAAATATACTTCATTCGGTTTATTTTCCTTACAACAACAGCCCAAATCATGGTAGGTGGGAAACTGAGATTTTCCCTAAAAATGTTATCTCCTGACTATCAAAATAATTCCTCCTCTTCCCATATACTATTTGTAAATGTTAGAAATTGAAATCGTAGCGTCAACTCCAAAAGGAAAATAATATTCTGTCCGAGTATGAATACCCAGACCCACTATCCGCCGTCTCCCTTCACCCCCTCAACCCCTCGCCAAAGAAATGACATTGGTTAAACAATATAATCACAGTACTGGTTTATAACCCATCGTATGACCTACAGTGTAACATAACGCGGTTAATAATACTATATTTGTGGTACATAACATTATAATAGACACGCTATATGAAACATTAAAGACCTTAAACGGGGGTGGGTGTCATCGAACAAATAACCGAAAATCACTTTTTCAACTTCAGAACAATAACCATTGTTTGATTCTGTTTCTATATGTGTATATGACAACAAAGACCTTTCTATATGACATTGAAGTAACAATAGAAAGGGAAATTTCTTTATAGTACAATGTATATGGCATTGAAGTAAAAATTGAAGGAAATGGTTTTTTTTATTGTATAGCATTGAAGTAACAATGTAAAGGAACATTTCTTTATTAAAAATGAAATTATTGACAGTTACGAAATATCTATTTCTCAAATGACAATGTAGATCTTTCCTCTTTTACGTATGCATATTTTTGTTCTATTCTCGTACCCCATGAGACATTTACCGGACTTCACACAGTGGGTGTCAAGATAAGAAACGAGAACTGTTTACAGTTAGCGAACATCTGGGCTAACCAAATTGGATTTCTACGTTTTTAATAACTCCTTTTTGGGGGTTCACTGGTGCTCATGTATTTAGCTTTTTGTGTGATGTTTTTTTTTTCTGTCCTCGTTTTGTGGCTTTTGCCCAATGTTGCTTGTGTCCATGGATTGTCCATTTTTGTTGTGCACTTCGGTTTTCTCTAACGTTTATTTAAGCTACAGACATGGTATTTCAACATAACTTTCCCGACTTGTTCAAATTGTATATCTTTGTCTAATACAGTCGTCGACATCGAAGTAACCAACTATTTTAGTTCGAATTAACCGAATATTTGATTAATCGAAGGTGTTTTATTCTACAATTAATACAAATGGACCCTATTTTCTTTATTAACTACAGTATAGTTACGTCGTGTTCTCGATACACTCTCATGTCGCACACAATTTATGTAACTGGTGGCCATTGTATTGTCTGTCATTCTTCGAGTTACGGCTTCTGATTACCACTTTGGTATCTTTTGGCCATTGTATTGTCTGTCATTCTTCGAGTTAAGGCTTCTGATTACCACTTTGGTATCTTTTGGCCATTGTATTGTCTGTCATTCTTCGAGTTAAGGCTTCTGATTACCACTTTGGTATCTTTTGGCCATTGTATTGTCTGTCATTCTTCGAGTTACGGCTTCTGATTACCACTTTGGTATCTTTTGGCCATTGTATTGTCTGTCATTCTTCGAGTTACGGCTTCTGATTACCACTTTGGTATCTTTTGGCCATTGTATTGTCTGTCATTCTTCGAGTTACGGCTTCTGATTACCACTTTGGTATCTTTAAACCTTTCTTATACGCCCAAAATTATATTCTTAGTGAAATGATGAGGACAGTTAAGTGTTTTCTACATGTGAGTAACAGACGGACCCTGACATAAAACTAGGGTAACAATGTTGATATCAAGAACGCCGAGTCCTAGCCTTGAACCATATATGATCTTTATTTCTCTCAAATATTATTGCAAATTTAACTTTACAACTCATTAACATTAACATAGGCTATTGAATGGAGGTCGACGTGCCGTCGTGGTCATGATCGTATGGTAGTTGGATTTACAACTATCTATGCAATCAGTGTGTATCACCACTAACGTTTGTGAGTTCGGGTACTATGGTTTCCTCCACAAATAAAACTAACCGCCACGATATAACTGATATATTATTGAAAGTGGCGTTAAACTCCACAACCCGATATTTATTAGGGACTCGGGTGGCTCAATGAGTTAGGTCGTTGGATCTAACAACTCATACAAGCCTATCACCAATACGGCGTGAGTTCGCTCCCAGCTTTGTAAATTACAAAAAAGGGTGCACTCGACTCGCAACCGCAAGTGATAAAATTTACCAGTTGCTTGCCCATGGTCGGTGGTTTTCTCCGGGTACTCCGGCTTCCTCCACCACTAAAACTGGTCGCCATGATATAGCTGAAATATTGCTGCAAGTGGCGTTTAGCACAAAAATTCAAATTCAAATTCAAATTCGATATTTATTGTTATTAAACACCTTGCTTTACTACATATCATTTAGTTTCTGCATTAACGGATTGTGTGTTTTAATCCTACATTCAACAATATTTTAGTTATACAATGGAGGCTTCCTTTTTTTTCTTCTTTTTTTTTTTAATCGAAAACCTTCGAAATTTATTGAAATTACTGTGACACTCTGTCGTGTTTATGTAACTTTAGCTGATTTTGGTTATAATCTTTAGAACTTCTACTTTACTTCCTCCCAAAGACTTCTGAATTAGCTTGCTTTCCAATGGGTCGTGTGCACTTTATTAGATATTTACGTTTTTCTATGGGTCGTGTGCACTTTATTAGATATCTATGTTGTTCTATGGGTCGTGTGCACTTTACTAGATATCTACGTTGTTCTATGGGTCGTGTGCATTTTACTAGATATCTACGTTTTTCTATAGGTCGTGTGCATTTTACTAGATATCTATGTTGTTCTATGGGTCGTGTGCACTTTACTAGATATCTACGTTGTTCTATGGGTCGTGTGCACTTTACTAGATATCTACGTTGTTCTATGGGTCGTGTGCACTTTACTAGATATCTACGTTGTTCTATGGGTCGTGTGCACTTTACTAGATATCTACGTTGTTCTATGGGTCGTGTGCACTTTACTAGATATCTACGTTGTTCTATGGGTCGTGTGCACTTTACTAGATATCTACGTTTTTGTCAACAAATTTTTATCATTTTAAGTTTGTATTGCTCCCAAATACATTTAAATTATTTGACTTTCCAATCTTTTGATCATGAACGTATAGCTGGTGAATGTATGTTATTCCAGATGCGTGTCGTGTGCACTTTTAATGTCTATGTTTTTATCATATAAATACACCACAATCCCAAACCAGCGACATGTCCCAACAAGTCGAACGCACAAAGATACATTGATGTAAATTATTTTAACGAATTGCTTGTTTTTATTGGTAATACCAGATTTATTTCTTATGAGTTCAGAAATTATTATTATTTAAGTTTCAATCCAAGTGAGATTTATATGAAATTATATTGAAATTGAATTTCATTATCATCCTACCCAAACAGGATTCTAGCTATTTTTTAATTATTATTTAATGGAAAGCCATTAATTCCCAAGCAATATTTGGTATATTACATTCGTCTAATACGTACTAACAGAAACAACGGCACGTGAGTAAATAATCACATTTCTTCATAGGTCAATATTAATTATTAGTAATCATGGTTTAATTATGTGTTTACCCTTATGTAATTAATAAGGGTGCGTGTGTAGTCGAGTGGTAAAAATCATTGACATCTTACCATGTAACACATTAGCGTTATCCAATAAAATCTTGAATCTAAATAATAAAGATTTTGTTTCCACCTACAAAAAAAAAAGATTTGTTTCCACCATAACTATGTGTGTTCGCACCCAAATGTCAACCTGCGTCCAGGTCCACAGATACCCACCCATGGCAGTGGCTTCATTGGTCATTTTGTTATATATGTCTGATCTTTCCTCTCCATTACGACCTGTAGTCAGGATATGACTGATAATTGTTGAAAGTCACGATAAATGTCAATATCCTGATCTACAATTACTCTATAAGACAATCAAACGACTTGTTTTTACTACAACACCACCTCTCTGATATAAAGTTAGCGTGCTTGTTTCGAATGATATATGTTTGACAATATTTAGCGACAAATTAGCCCCCCCCCCCCTCCCGGATTTCAGTTGAATTGTTATGCCAGTTGTTAATCACTCGAAATGCTAATGCAAATGTTCATAGTTATTACTACTTATGCAATCGTGTCTATCACCACTGATGTTCTGAGTTCGATTCTCGATCATGGCGAGGTGTACAACATTATGTGATAATGTTTGTCTGTGACTTGTGACAGGTCGGTGGTTTTCTCCAGGTCCTCCGGTTTCCTCCACCAATAAATCTGACCGCCAATATATAACACCATCAAACAAAGAAACCTAATGTAAATTCATACCTTTAACATGATTTAATCATATATTATTCAGTACATAAGTCTTTTAATAATGTTACGTAATAAAGGTATTTCCAGATCCTTGTTCCGACATGAGTAAATGTATCTATATTTCGAAATAAATATAATTTATTATTTATATAAACATCATGGAAATTCCATATTTGTGATGGCATCAATCTACTATAGATAAGTTCACTAAAGAGACCGACCACGTGTCATAATTACATCTATAATTAGCTTTACAGGTGCGGTTTAAGCTTGTTTAGACCTACATGCACCAAGCAACACATGAATCTGCATTACAAAACAATCGAACTATAACTCGATCTTTAGTTTTATGTGTATGTTTTGTAAATCGTTGTTTGTCCTTTTTCTTTTGGCCATTGTGTTGTCTGTCCTCCTTCGATTTACGGCTTCTGATTACCTCTTTGGTATCTTCAAGCTCTTCGTACGTCATTTTAATGTTATCGGGAATCAGTTTAAAATATAGATTCTTTGAAAATATACTTCATTCGGTTTATGTTCCTTACAACAACAGCCCAAATCATGGTAGGTGGGAAATTGAGATTTTCCCTAAATATTTTATCTCCTGACTATCAAAACAAATTCTCCCTCTTCCCATATACTATTTGTAAATGTTAGAAATTGAAATCGTAGCGTCAACTCCAAAAGGAAAATAATATTCTGTCCGAGCATGAATACACAGACCCACTATCCGCCGTCTCCCACCATCCCCTCAACCCCTCGCCAACGAAATGACAATGGTTAAACAATATAATCACAGTACTGGTTTATAGCACATCGTATGACCTACAGTGTAACATAACGCGGTTAATAATACTATATTTGTGGTACATAACATTATAATAGACACGCTATATGAAACATTAAAGACCTTAAACGGGGGTGGGTGTCATCGAACAAATAACCGACAATAACTCTTTCAACTTCAGAACAATAACCATTGTTTGATTATGTTTCTATATGTGTATATGACAACAAAGACCTTTCTATATGACATTGAAGTAACAATAGAAAGGGAAATGTCTTTATAGTACAATGTATATGGCATTGAAGTAAAATTTGAAGGAAATGGGTTTTTTTTTATTGTATAGCATTGAAGTAACAATGTAAATGAAAATTTCTTTATTAAAAATGAAATTATTGACAGTTACGAAATATCTATTTCTCAAATGACAATGTAGATCTTTCCTCTTTTACGTATGCATATTTTT
>MJUT01045913.1:9397-32088 GCA_002080005.1 Gigantidas platifrons | reverse complement strand
TTTATCTATTCTATTGAAATTCTATTCATATTTTTTACAAACCTTATGTTCTCGCTTATCCATTTGCTGTTATAATTATGAACAATAAAATATGTTTAGATGAAATAAAACTGACCGCCACGATATAACTGAAATATTGTTGAAAGTGGCGTTAAACACCATAAACCAAACGAAATTAAACCAAGCCTTTGAGAAGACCTGATGAAGATTATTCAAGGAACGTATCGTGCGCAATAAATTAGATATCTACGTTTTTATTATAAAGAACCATGAGAGTTATATTGTGGTTTTGTGTTATATTTTTGTCACATTTCAATCTTCTCTAAAACACTTGGCTAAGTGGAACTAGGCTTTAGAATGAATGATCATCGGCTTGTAAGCACACAACATTAAGGAGAAAGTGCAAAGACTGGTTGGCTCGGAATCAGGATAATGTGTCCGAGTGGGGCGACATGTCTATCTGCGGACTGTTGTTTCAGTGAATTAGCACTATAAAAATCCAACTAAGCTTGTTGGTCTAGTACAAAGCGGACATCATTATCTCATTGAATATTATAATTTTTTTCTGGCTATGGTTAAGCTGAAAAGGTGCTGTGTTGGGGTTCAGCAACACTCACTCACCAACTGACTGACTGACTGACTGACTGACTGACTGACTGACTGACTCACTCACTCACTCACTCACTCACTCACCCAAAGAAACTCTCCTGTTAAATCACAAATCTGACTGTATTACTAGTATTATACGTGACATAAATAATCCAGAATTTGTCATTTCTCAACAAAACTTGATCAAAATTCCAAGACGGTCCTCCCAAGTATAGTTTTACACACGAATCGACTTTGAATTAGATCTTGAATCATGATGCGGGAGATATCTGTTAGATTGTTAGTAGTATATCAGAACAGCTAAAGTCGCATTTGAGGTGGTGCGAGGTGGTGCTACCGGAAGTGACGTCACTGGAAGTCACGTGACCGGAAGTGACACCAGTCATGTGATCGGAAGTGTTCTGCGCATGCGAAACCGGTTCCCGCGCATTTTTCTTACTATAGTAGTAGTACAAAATGTACCATTCCGCATGACCGGAAGTAGCATGGCTACCGGATGTGACGTCATCAAACGTCACGTGATCCGAAGGATTTCCCTCGGAAGGGTGGGTTGCTCGTATGCGCAACCGGAAGCTGCGCAATTTCCGCCCTCGTGGGGCCTTTTCATCGGAAGTGACACCATCAAACGTCACGTGACCCGAAGGATTTCCCTTGGAAGGTGGAGTGCGCGCATGCGCAACCGGAAGCTGCGCAATATCCGCCCTAGTGGGGCCTTTTCACCGGAAGTGACGTCATCAAACGTCACGTGACCCCGAAGGGGTTTACTTAGAAGGGTGAGATGTACGCATGCGCAACCGAAAGTAGGGGATTTCTCCCTATTAGAGAGTCTTTTGACCGGAATTAACGTTATGAAACGTCATATGACCCGTAGAGCTTCTCCTGGAAAATATGGGAGCGCGCATGCGCGACCGGAATTGCCCTTGGTGTGCTCTCTAAGACATCCGGGTCCTATAGCTTTATCATTTTCTACGACCTACCCATTCACTGGTTATCTGCCCCTTTCCCGCCATTTTATTTTCATGGGGAGTGCCTTCAATAATTACACAACCATTTTTTCGGGTGTTTTCGGATATGTTCGAGGTCTTGTGTAGTACTCCAATGATGTTTTCTACCACGTCCGCGTTCTCACTGTGGTATTTCTACTAAATAACCTAAGTCAAATGAATGAAATTGTACATTTGATCCCCTAAGTCACCCAATAGAAGGTCTATCGGTTTCCGAAAAGCTCAGATCCACTCTCTTACTGCCATTCCATTCCGTCAGTTCTGCATAACGGCTACCTCCTAGGAGTACTTTGAACGGAGCTGCACAAGCTTCATCTTGGGTCTGGTCTTTATCTTAATATTTGTGAAAATAAATACAAATAATTTTATTCTTGCACTGTAGAATCCTTAAAGTAATAGGAAAGGCAAATATTGTGGAATTTTTGGATTCAATATTTTCACTTAATATGTCACTTAATTTGAACAAAATTAACTGCATAACATTAAAAATCCACTCAAAAGCAGATTTTAAGAGCAAATCGCAAAATATTTGACAGCAGATAATTCTGTTTTCCAGTACAGAAATGCAAATGATATGCGCGTGACCCAAGATTTGAACTCTTTCGGGGAGATTATCGCTAATGCGCACTGTTCAGTTGATGAAAAATAAAATGTCGATTGCAAGTAAAAATATATTCTGTGTGTACCATATAGGAATAATTGCACCAAAGAAAAAAAAAATGGTTCACACGACATGAAACAGTCTGTGGGACTGCATCTCTTCTCTTTATACTTATGATTCCGTGTTTGTTTCTATAATGTCGCAAGATGACGTCTTTTCTCGAACATATCAGAATATTATTTACCTAATTTAGGCGAACTATTTACTAATTATATTAATTAGCAAGTTATTAGGGTTTAAAGACACAACAATATCACAGAACAGGACTAAACAATTTACTTCACACTTAGCTACTACATGTGGTAGTACCTGTAACAAATATATATAGTAAAACATCGGAAAATTCAGGGAATAAATTTATCATCATAACTTGTGGGAAAATTCTTTTCTGAGGCGTTACCGTATTATTTTAGTACCAATATACCAACTATTCAACTGTAGTTGCACATATAACATCAATAAAATCCACCCCAACCTAAATTAAAGTCCATAAAATTAAAAGTTCATTATGTTGAAGGTCAGTCGTCATCTAGGCGAAGGGACACACTGTAGCGGTTGATCTGTTGAACCAAGAAGTCAACGGACTTGTTACGAACTGAGGCGGGTCTTTCCGGCATCTCGACAAATTCTTTAGCCTCACGGGAGGTTGTTGTCCACTATTCTTAAGAACTCATAATTGTAGTACCTCACTTTACTTCTAATCTTGTTGTCGGAGTGCTTTCCATCTTTCGAGGTGCCAGGTAAGACCAGACAGTTATATTTATCCAACAGGTCGGTCCTGTTGATGGCATTGAACGACACTGTTTTCAGCTCAATGGTTGTTGCGGCAAATTCCCATGTTAATTTCCGTTGGTCAGAGCTCATCTTTTTCCATCCATGTGGAGGCCAACTAATGGTGGTGCCTTCTAACTTCAAGACTTCATCCCTATCCCAGTTTCTACGGACAGGGAGGTACCAGAGGCATAGAACCGAATTCGAGAATATTGCGGGAACGTCGCTGAATAGTAAGTACAATGTATGTTTCTAATAGGTTGTTTTTCTGACAGCGGCTTGTTGTTATGTGTGTCACTAGAAGATATGACTTGAGTTTGTTTTGACTGTGAACTAGGCAGGTTAAGTTTTAAGATGGGTTGGTTTTCCTTGTTGCTGGTAGTACAATATTGAAGTGGTTTTGGAGGTAGAGTTAACGTTGTTACACTTGTTATAGGTTTCGGGATAGAGGTAAATAAATCTTGTTCGATACGTTTGATGGTTATAATGTGACGTTCCTCGATGCCTAACAGTCTAGAAGCAACTTTCGTTTATTCTTTTAGATTATTTCCAGTTAGTTTATAAGTTCTGATTGTCTCTAACTGTGGATAGGGTGTAAGGGTAGACATTCGCCTCATCAGGCTACTTGTACTTTTGATGTCTTCATATATTGTATTTTTCAGTTCCACTCTATATACATCTATAAGGCTATTGTATTCTACATTGACCTCCCCCGGTACCATGGTTATCTACCGGAGTGTCGATTCGCTAATCGTCGGGTTTTCTGGGGTATATTCCTCATCAAAGTCTTCCATGATGCCATGTGTCCTGCTTTCGTCGAAACTGGAGATATCACTGTAGATTGAAATCCCATCGTGATTCTCCAGTTCCCAAGCCTTCTCTATTTGGTTCACGGTTAATGATAGTGTTCTGGCTGCCTGAGCCCACTTAAGTACACACCTTCCTGCTTCCTGAGCTTCCTCGCTCTCCCAGCGGCTGGGTAAAACTACCCTCATGTAATCTTCTGGGTTCACCGCAAGGTAAAACCCATTGTTCTCACTGAAGAAACCGTTCGAGAGTTTCCTGGTCTCCAGAGGGTGGTGTTTCTTTCCATGCTCCTTGAGCTCTGCCTGCCTCTTGTACTTAATATTGTTCTCATAACACCAAGGACACAATACCTGCAAAAACTGGTGTCTTGTTGTGCCATGAACCTTTAGTTGTCTTTGTGTGCCATACACCTAAGGGCATTTCCAGCAGTTTACTGACATTCTGTAATGTAGAAGGGAGATTCATAAGTAATTATTTCCAAATTTACACCAGATTTCATAAACACTTGTTTTACATTACATGTATGTTTATTATTTCTCTTTTAATACCAATATAAATTTTCAGCTGTATTGTAAAGTCTGTTTTGAAACCACACAAGTTTTCTCATATCCATTTAGATCCACCATATATCTTAGATATTGTTATGTGAAATATTATGTTGTCATTCTTTAACTTTACCCCGGTGAAGCATCTGTACAGTAGAATATGATGGTATTGTACATTATTTTGTTAAATGTCTTGATCAATCTACTATAGGGATTGGTAAAAATGCATCTCACTAACGACTAATAATAGAATCGCAGTTACTTGTTAACTTCAACATACAAAAAAGCAATAATCATCATCATTCATTATACATTAGTTCTTGAATTATCTCCCTTGATATCATTACTAAATATCAGGTTGTCTTCTCTTGCCTTGAAGTATATTAAAAATATGTTTGTGTGTTCCATGAAAGTTTGTAATAAATTACAATGAAGTCTGTGTTTGATTTTCTTTGTATTCTATAAATAAATTAATTTACAATTTGTGTTTAATGTTTTTTATCACGAAGTTCTTTTTCTGTAATGTGATTATTTACACAAAACTACTATTTAAACAAATAAATAAACATAGACTAGAGGCATGCTACTTCCGGTCATGCGCAATGGTACATTTTGTACTACTACTATAGTAAGAAAAGAGCGCGGTATCCGGTTGCGCATGCACAGAACATCCGTCCGGTCACGTGACTGACGTCACTTCTGGTGACGTCACTTCCGGTAGCACCACCTCGGACCACCTCAAATGTGACTTTAGCTGTGCTGATATACTACTATTGTTTTACATACGAATCTGTTGGAAATCAATGTAGACATTATTTTGAATCTGTGCCACACCGCACATTAATATCAAGAACGAACTCACGACACGACTTGTGTAAAGGTTAGGATGTCTTAACGCCTATGCCGGAGGCAAGGGTCCTGTAAGTATTAGGGGACAACTTCATCCTCTCAATGAATACGTACATAAGCTCCTGAACATTCTTTGTATTGATTTTATTTCACTATATGGTATTAATTTAAAGTGGTATAAGGGGAATAACTCTAATAATAACTCTAAAAAAATATGAGATGAATAGGACTCTAGCCTAAAAATAAACATTGGTTGAAAAATATGCACAATGGTGACTTGCCTGTATGATTAAGACCAGATCTCCTTAGACTTAAGTGGTGTCTAATGGAAATGGGCCTGAATTATTGCAACCAACTGCCCTTAGATCGACTCGTTGTCTAACGACGAGAGTCTCTATAAGTGTGGCCGGCTGTCATGATGTCATGTTGCATGATCGCGATTGGCCTGTATGAGTTCAGCCATATTTCCTTAGGCTGACTTGTTGTGCAATGGACCTGCATGAGTGCAGCAGACATGGGCCCTTAGCAGGAGACAGAGAAAAGGAAATGGATATTGCCAGACAGTAACAGTGGTATCAACACTTGCAGACATCGACCCTTAACAGGAGGTAGAAAATACAGAACATATATTGTCATATATTTACAGTGCTACCAACACTTGCAGACACGGATCCTTAACAGGGGAGAGAGAATAGAGAACGTATATTGTATATTGCCAAACAGGAGAATTGCATTATTAACACAAACTTGACAATTGAGCTTATTCCGTCCATATTTGCAATATCTGTAATGTCAGCAATAAATTTGATTTCTTTTTTATTTTTTTATTTTACGCACTTTGATCTATTTCAATATATGAAGACTTTGGTATATTGTTGTTCTTTGTTTTTTTTGTATTGTACTATTTAATGCTGAAGGTAATTGCTATGGCTCAAACCTTTTATATTTGTACTAAAAGATTTGTTAAGATTATTCCTTCATATTTTAACAACCGTTGCTTATCAAAAGTTACAAATTTCAACTTGTTTGTTCTTAGCCAATATTACCACAAGATATAAAAAAAAATTGGGACTTTTTGCCACCATATGAAAACCACTCTCATATCCTTTTTAAATTATAATCTCTCTCTCCTCTGAAACCATTGGGACAAATGGAATCAATCTAGAATGGTCCCCTTCAAAGTTATATCTGGCACCCCCTGTCATCCAAAATGGCCATTTACATCAAATGTTCAAAGTGTCTACATGTCATGCTTAGATTGGCTGCTGGGTCCAATTATCCTTTATGGTTGGCTGGAATTTATTATGTAAACAAGTTGCTCCATTCAGACGCATTATCTTAATTGAGAAAACCAGGGGTGACACAAATTTTAGACATTGGATTGACCTGACAAAGGGAGGTTACTGCAATATTCCTTCGTTACCATTAATGTGGAAGATCAAAAGCTTGATTCCCGCTCAAATCAAAACAAACACTGTAAAATTGGTTCTTGCTGCTTTTAAGTAAAAATTAATTGTAAACTTCCAGTGAATGTTACTTCCCGGTCCTTTCCTCATTCATGACTTATCACTGGGTTTGTACCTATATTAACACAACGGGTGCCACTAGTGGAACAGGAACTGCTGACCCTTCCGGAGCACCTGAGTTCACCCACAGTTTTGGTGTATATCGAAGAAAAACAGACAACACTATGGCCAAAAGAAAAAGTACAAAGGGACAAACAACGATCTACAAAACATACACATAAAACTAAAGATCGAGTGACACCAAACCCACAAAAAAAATCGGGAGTGGACTCAGAAGCCATCGCAGAACAATGAAGCCTTTGAACATCTTCTCCGAAATCATGCACAAAAGATACTAAGATAGTTTTATACTGATCTAAAAGTTTGGTTTCGCAACGAAACTCCAAAGATGGATGCAACAACGAAACATGGTGTTGTATTTATTGTTTTGTTTGTCTTTGTCTTGTGTTTTGTCCGTAATGTTGCCAGTTTCTTAGGATTATCCATTCTTCTTTACCTTTTTAGTATAATCTCTAACGTTTATTTAACAAAAGGAAGTAAAATACAAACAGCCCTTTTTCAGAAATCCTTCTCACATTCAAATCAAATCATACGATAACTGTTTTTTTCTCATTTTAAATAACGTATAATCAGAAGAGATAGGGACACTACTGATACAAAACAACACTGGTAAGATACTATTTTAGCAAACAATATTTTGCAATTCATGCCATTCCACAACAAATGAGGATGTTGATTAGACAGGTTGGTTTTATCTCTCAACGCTATGCTATTAACGAGAATATATACCGACAATAACAAGGTTTATTCAGTGTAAAACAATAGTTGCACTTTCAAAATCCTTACTAACTTACAACAACGACAAAAGATATCACTATCCAGTGTTAAGTCCTCCAATTTGGTATGTTCATTCGTTTTAATCAATTTATTGCAATACTGTTCTAAATGGGATGCATATTTTATACAGTATATCACACACACTTGATCTAATCGCCGTTCATCCCAATCGGCAAACTTCGAGTGAAGCCGGAACTCTCATTTGATGGAAGAGCGGAAACAGCCGATTTACCTTACACAGATGTATCTTTTAAAGGGTCGATTTCATCTACCATGCGATAAAACTTTGGTTTTAAATATAAACTCTTGGTCAGCATGTGGTAAACTACTGCTGCAGATTTTGTTCTGTGGTATATTTTCTTTTGTGGGCAGTAAGTTTCTAAATCTCGCGCCATTTTCCCACACACTTGCGAGAGAATCTGCGGTAAATCCATTTTGTAATTTGTGTCCAATAATGTTTTAAAAACTTCATGTAAACAGTACATTAGCCAGCCTCCTTTTGCGTCACTTCCACATCCAACCCGTCCTAGAAATATAATAACAAATGTTTATATATGTTATACTCCTGTTTTTAATCAGAAACCGGCAAATACAAATTAAAAGGATATGTGAGGATCACGAGTGAGAATTTAGTTGACATGAAGAACTGTATGGGTTTGATTAGTGTTATGGTGTTTGACGCCACTTTCAACAATATTTAAGTTGTATTGTGGTGGTCAGTTTTATTGCTGGAGGAACTAGAGAAAATCACCAACCTATCGCAAGTCACTGACAAATTTATCACATAATTTTGTATCGAGTACACCTCGCCATGGAAGGATGTCAAACACACAACGTTAGGGATGATAGGCACTGATTGCACAGGTAGCTGTAAATCCAACTACCATACGATCATGACCACGACGACCCCTAGAATTGTATGGAGGCATCAGCAGCATAAGATGTATGAAAGGTTTAGAGCCAGCTGGATTTGATTTCCTTTACAATCTAGAGATATATTTTAAAATGTATCAAAACAGAAATTCTTTTTGGAGTAAGAAAAGTTTAAATATACCAAAGTTGTAATAAGAAGCCGTAAATCAAAGAAACACAGACAACACAATGGCCAAAAGAAAAACGACAAAAGAACAGACAACACAATGGCCAATAGAAAAACGACAAAAGAACAAACAACGATCCACAAAACATTACACAGAAAACTAAAGATCGAGTAACACGAACCCCACTAAAAAGCGGGGTTGAACTCAGATGCTCCGGAAGGTAAGCAGTTCCTGTTCACTAATGCAACATGTTTTTTTTCTATAAATTGTTTTTATCACATAGGGGGCCCATTGATTTTCAAGCGAAGCTAAAATCAGAGGAATTTTTTTAGAACATGAAAAATCACTATTTTATCTTCAAAGTATACCAAACATTTCTCATGTAAAACTGCAGGGTCATATTATTATTATTATTTTTTTTTTTGCATTTTTCAGTCCAATATACATTTGCATATCTTTTGTTTTTCTATATCATCCTCCTTATCAATTAAATGGTTGCCCCCTTACACATTCGCTCGATAAAACTTATTAGGTATACTAACCAGAAAAACATACAAACATGACCAAGAAATCTTCATGGCAAGGTGTCACACATGTTTCTGTCATTTCTTTGTTAGGTCTTGTTGAGACGCAATATTTGTTCTCGCTCCCAGTATTTGCGTGATGACGTGGGGGCTTTTTATTACTATCGGTTGACAACATTACATCGAATCCAGGATCTACATCAAACTTTTCATCACATCCCACTGCACATCGACATGCCTGAAATGTGAAGTTTGATTAAATAAATACAGTGAGTGATTGTTGTTCAGCAATTTTTCAGCTATATCATGGCGAGAACAAGTTAATTTTCAATGAGATGATGATGAGGTCAGCTTTATGCTAGACCAACACGCTGAGTTGGATTTTTATAGTGCTAGTTGACTGAAACAACCGTCCGCGGGTAAACATGTCGCTCCACTCGGACACATTATTCTGATTCCGAGCCAACCAGTATTTGCTCTTTCTCCTTAATGCTGTATGCTTAGCGGAGAGGCAACAAATGCCAATTTCATAGTCTGTGGCTTGACCCGACCGGTGCTCGTACCCACGATCTATCGCACTCGAGGTGAGCACGCTAACCATTATCCAACGACGTGGCTTAAAATTAAATACATGCAAATTCTTATCAAATAATGCTATAAGGGCCAAACACGGGAAAGAAACGCGTATATGAAAACGGGTAATGTGCTAACAAAAGGTATGAAATATTATTTTGATTTTTTTTTTTGGATAACCTGTTCTTTTTCGTTCTATAAACAGCATCGCAGGTCTGCATCGCACATCCAGTGTGGTAGATCATGAGTTCGAGTTCCGGTTACAGAAGTTGCGAAGTTCTGTTGTTTTGTGTTATTATGAAAAGAAAGTATAAACAGAATGAGTGATTGGCAACAATTCTAGGACTGGTTGGCTGGTTGGTTGGTTGGTTTGTGGTTTTTGGTGCTTAACGCCACTTTCAACAATATTTCAGCTATATCGTGGCGGTCAGTGTTATTGGTGAAGGAAACCAGAGTACCCGGAGAAAACCACCGACCTGTCGCAAGTCACTGACAATCTTTATCGCATATTTTGATGTATCGAGTACACATTGCCATGAACGGGGTTCGAACTCACAACTTTAGTGGTGATAGGCACTGATTACATAGGAAGTTGTAATTCCAACTACCATGCGATCAAACACAACGACCCCTCAACAATTCTACCAATATCTACAAAAACACCACGACATATTGCGTTGGAAATCAAATCCTGACTTAGGACAGCAACAAATATGTTTCGGGTTAAACCTGTATATGAGATCTTAACCCCCCCCCCCCCCGACATCTATTTAGACTCTAAATTTATGATGATCCAGAACTAAGATAGTTGAAAAGAATTAAGAATAATTATACACCAATAAATATGCAGGACATCCTCTTTTTGTCCTACCTGTATAAAGAACATTTTCGGTTTTCCCGCCAAATTTTCACAGTGATCATCATCAAACTCTTGTAGAATTTCTTCTGTCGGAAGAAATGTATCTTTTGTATAAATTACATGTTGTCTTAATTTCTGGTCTTGGTTCAGCTGACGAGAGAGTGGTATCTCAGCTCCATGTGAACTTATTATACACGCCAAACAATCATGATCTCTCCCTATGGAATTTCTAATAACTGAAAAAGAAACAAGATGAATATTATCGGTAATTTGGACATTTTTTTCTTTGATCTCATCCAGTGGGAACGAACAGCGATTTTCGGAATAATGTCTGTCTCAACCATCATAACTACATAAATTTATTATGGTATATAACAATGTTATTCGAAAGAAATACTATGTTTCTACATAAAATTTCTAAATCTCAGTTCGCGCCGCATGTACACAAAGATATACAAATGCCAATATTGAACTTTCATATTTAGCTAATGGATTAGTGATTAAAAAAAAGCTTTTGTGAAATAGTTCATTGAAATGCCAATTCAATCATGTATCCCATAAAATCATTAAAAACGTCATTGCTGTACCACGTGCTTCTTACATACCCACTTTGAACTCCTCTGATGTTTTGGAACTAATGAAATAGCATTGGAATCATCAGGGTTTGGCCGAGTGCTTACATACCTGCGAGATTGTCCTTTAATTCAGCGTAGGTTTTGTTCTTTAAGAGCTCAATATCGAAGCCGAGCTTCTCAAACAATGCAGACATATTTGTGCCGTCTATATCAGCAGTTGGGCGTGCATTTTGATGATCAAATTCCGAGTTGATAATCAATATGGCGTATCCCATCTTCCGGCGATTAAATTCATAAGTATCATCGTTGAATACCGACAGTATTGTTGAAGTAGTTGACATATTGGTATATCTGTCATTTGTAGCGCCATGCTGTATTGATGGTTGATTTGGTGAATGGGACATACGTTCATTATAAGATTCGGAAGATCGCTTTCTTGGTTTAACACTGCCTTCACTTCCTAATAAAACAACAGAGAAATGATGTCATGATATTTATTTTAATAGTTCATACAATGCATGCTTTATATCTTGATTACAAGGATGTATGTTTGTTGGGGATTTTTTTCACTTCCGGTCAGAAAATTGGTTTCGTGTTCTTATTGATTCTAAAATATATGTGAATATTTAGGACTTCTTCACTTCCGGTTTCTTAAAAATGTCACTTCCTGTCGGAGAAAAGTACAATTTGATATATATTGGTCCTAATTTCCTGTTTCTAACATTGTCGGTCTACAAGTTATAATCATAAATGTCTTCCCTCAAACCGTTAATTGGAGACTTGCACCTTGAAACTAGTTACAGTTAAACGTTTATTATGAAAAGAAAGTTAAAACAGTGATGGTCATAAATTCCACCAATATCAACAAAACAAACAATCACATCTGAACTCACTGAACACAAAGAAAGACCACGACATATGACGTTGAAAATCCAGGTTCTCGCTTGGGACAGGCACAAAAATGTGACGGGGTTAAACCGGTTAATGGGACCCCATCCCTCCTCTCGTGTTAACTGGATCTCCAACGGCAATGCATATAGAAACAAACGATAAAAATGTTATCCTTTTTTTTCCCTTTTGCAATACACTAACGTCTAACAACATCCAATTTAGGGAAATATCATTTATCATTGACCATGCATTTAGGAGATAACTGTATTGTATTTGAAAATTTCACGCAAATTGAGTTTACTGGCGACTATTAAATCGACAATTGATACCGTAAAATTTCAAATACTATACATTCTAATGAAATCGTGTAGGATATACATACATACATCATACATGTATATTTCCGTATTATTGACAAGATGACATAAGCGGTAATCAGCTAAAATAACAAAAATATATATTTCATGCTATTTCAACCATGGAATTGGTGAAAATTACACCATTAAATCGACAATTAATGCCATGAAATATTCAAATACAATTCAGTTATCTCCATTAAAATGTAATCATGTGTATTGCTACATTGTTGACGTAAGCGGCAATCGTCTAAAATATTTCATGATTTTCAACCGTGGAATTGATACCATGAAAATTACAGCATTGTCCAATCACAAACCAGGGATATTAAACAACTACATTAGAATTAATAATATGCAAGCCAGTAATGTATATTGACCAAACTTACAAAGAGTTATTGGTGTGTACTCTGCTTTGATACCAAAAGATTTGGTAGGTTCATCGCTGAATAGATGGCTCACATATGATCCCTGACGTGGTAACGCCATGTGGAGTGTGTGGTCAGATATTAGTGTATAGCAAAACACGACAAAAATGTAAAATAATACAAAAAACATCTAACATGTGTTCAATATCCAAACGGAGTGTTCCCTGAACGGTAACAATCTTGAAACAAAACATTCTGAACATTGTTGTTTTAGCATTAATGTTGGTGCCATTTAAAGGTGGCTAATGATACTATTTCATTATTAATAATATGTCATGAATGATCAAATAACGCAGTAACTCACAAATGCGCGCAGCGTATGAGTGAGTTATAACGGTATTTGGTCATGAGTGACATATTTTTGAAAATGAAACTCGTCAATTAGTTATAGTATTTATTATACAGATAAAAACTGTTTCGAATCGAATTTAATACAAAATGAGTTTAATTGCACTATATTACGTGTGTAGCGTAGAATTACAGAATTTTCCGAGTTAAATAAAAACGATAATTTCACAGTGACATTATCGTTTTTAATTTCACTCTCGCTATATTTCGCGCCATTTCGTTGTCAGACTAGAGTCGCAGCACTGAGCTGAGCCTGTGTAGCTCACTTCTCATTATGATTTGAGGAAACTTAATACAGAACCTTCCATAGGTGCTTCCCATCAATTATCGGTTCATTTTGGCAAAGCAGTTTCAGAGAAGAAGATTTTTAGAAATCGACCAATCTAAAAAAAGAATTGCCTGTAGCAGCCATGTTTGTTAACGGATCAAAACGAAATGATCAATCTCTATAGAGAACCATCCATAGATGCTTCTTCCTAAGTTTCACATCATTTGGCCAAAAGCGGTTTCAGAGGAAAAGCTGTTTTAAAAATAGACCAATAAGAAACAAGAATTGCCTATGACGGCCATGTTTGTTAACGGATCAGAACGGAATGAACAATTCCCATAGAGGACCTTCCATAGATGCTTCCTACCACGTTTTGGTCCATTTGGCCACGCTGTTTCGAGTAGAAGATTTTTTAGAAATCGACCAATCAGAAACAAGAATTGCCTGTGGCGGCCATGTTTGTTAATGGATCGGGACAAAATGAGCATTTGTTATAGAGAATATTCCATAGATGCTTCCTAACAAATTTCGGTTCATTTGGCAAAGCGGTTTCAGAGGACAACATTTTTATAAATCGATTGATCAGAAACACGAATTTCCTATGGCAGTCATATTTGTTAGTGGATCGGGACAAAATGAGCAATCGTTATAGAGGACCTGCCATAGATGCATCCTACCAAGTTGCGGTTCATTTGGCAAAGGGGTTTCAGAGGAGAAGATTTTTTATAAATCAACCAATCAGAAACAAGAATTGTATGTGGCGGCCATGTTTGTTAACGGATTGGGACAAAATAAGCAATGGTAACAGAGGACTTTTCATAGATGCTTCCTACCAAGTTTCGGTTCATTTGGCCAGACGGTTTCAGAGGGGAAGAATCTAAAAAAGCAGCCAATCAGAAACAAGAATCATCGCCTGTGCCGGCCATGTTTGTTAACGGATCGGGACGGAATGAATAAATTGTTTAGAGGACCTTCCATATATGCTTCCTACCAAGTTTCGGATCATTTGGACAAGTGGTATCAGAGGAGAAGATTTTTAGAAATCGACCAATCAGAAACAAGAATTGCCTGTGGCGGCTATGTTTGTTAATGAATCGAGAAGAAATGAGCATTCTTTATAGAGGACCGCCCATAGATGCTTCCTACCAAGATTCGGTTCATTTCGCCAAGCGGTTTCAGAGGAGAAGATTTTTTTTAAATCAGCAATATCTGTATAGAGATAACTGCATTTTGAATACAGATACCTATATTTAAACAAGAGTTATCTTTCTTTTAACAGATTGTTTAGAAATCAACCAACCAGAAACAAGAATTTCCTGTGGCGGCCATGTTTGTTAACCGAACGGGGCACAATCAGCAATCTTTATAGAGGACCTTCCATAGATGTTTCCTACCAAGTTTCGGTTCATTTGTCCAAGCGGTTACAGAGGAAAAGCTTTTCAGAAATCGACCAAACAGAAACAAGAATTGCCTGTTTCAGTCATGTTTGTTAATGAATCGAGACGAAATGAACAATATTCATAGAAGACTTTCCAAGGGTGCTCCCTACCACGTTTTGATTCTTTTGGCCAAGCGGTTTCAGAGGAGAACATTTCTAAGAAATCAACCAATCAGAAACAAGAATAGCCTGTGGCGGCCATGTTTGTTAACGGATCGAGACGAAATGAGCAATCTTTATAGAGGACCTGCCATAGATGATTCCTACCAAGTTTCGGTTCATTTGGCCAAGCAGTTTCAGAGCAGAAGATTTTTTTTAATTAGCCAATCAGAAACAAGAATTGCCTATGGTGGCCATGTTTGTTGATGGATCGGGACAAAATTACCCATCTTTAGAGAGGACCTTCCATAGAAGTTGCACTTCAATTGGCTGGGTGGTTTCAGAGGAGAAGATTAAAATGTGAAAAGTTTACGGACGATCGACGACAGACGACGGACGACGGACGCCAAGTGATGGCAAAAGCTCACATTGCCTATGCCAAGGTGAGCTAAAAAGTAGTTCCGACAACGAAATGGCGCGAAATCTAGCGAGAGTGAAATTAAAACGATAATTTCACTGTATAATTATCGTTTTTATTTAACTCGGAAAATTCTGTAATTCACAGCTATCTATATAATAATTACTTTTCATAAAGTAACCACTAAGTTAAATATCACATTCTATATTTTGTTTAAATCTAATGAAATGAAGGAAAATATAGTGATTTAAAAATGTTTCATTCCTCTTTTTATGAGAAAATCTAATATAAAGAAAATGGTTTGGTTGTTTGCTTAATGGTATTTAATGCCATTTTCAACAATATTTCAGTTATATCGTGGCGGTCAGTTTTATTGGTGGAGGAAACCGTAGTAACCGGTGAAAACCAAGTCACTTGGATTAAAAGATGTATGACGCTGTTCCTTGTAACATGGACACTTGATTAAAAAATGAATTTCATCTTCAACTTGTTCTTGACATGCACTACATATACGATCGTTCACCTCTAAACCAAAATATCTGCCAGTTTCAATCCAAAGAGGATGATCACTTAGTCGAAACTTTGATAATAGTTGTCTGTGTTCCCTATTACCAAAGTCTAAATAAGTTTCAAAAGAAAAATTATGTTTAAATGTTCTATATGTTCTTCGTTTATTGCTACAATTTGATCTTTTCTTATTATCATTAAATATATTCGTTTTCCAGAGATCATCAAATTTGGAGATCTATTTATAATGAAATTAGTTTTAAAACTTTCTTGTCTTTCATACAAATATTTTAACTTTAAATATTTAAAAATTACTTTGATGTAATCACACCAAGAATCATTACATGAGCTTGTCATATCTTCAGACAATTTAAAAGCCTCAGATAAAATAGAGTTTGTCTGACTGACTGTTTTAACCATGTGGCACCAATATTTTACTAAATTTAATCAAACATAATATAGAATAGGAAAGTTACCAATCTCACTTCTACATCCATCATTTGAGGACTTACTTCTCACTCCTAATATATATTTACAAAATTGTGTATGGAGTTTCTCTAGAACAAGGGAATCAGTTTCTTTATTTATTTATTTCTCTACGTCATTTTTTAAATTTGCTAGGAGAAAAATATCCCCAAATTTCAGACCCATATAACAGAACAGGTCTTATAGTATGATTACATAAATGTAGCAATATTTTCGGGCTGGGTGTAATTTGTGTAAATGTCTTTTTTAACTTAAAAAAAAAGCTTTAAAACCTTTATTATGCAAATCTTGCTTTGCAGCAGAAAAGCTCCCAGATGCAGTAAAACAATGCCTAGATATGTATATTGCTGGACATTATCAATATATTCATTTTTGTACTTAATATATAAGTCTGTTCTGCGACCAGTTTTATTAAATACTAAAACTTTTGTCTTTGGACATGTATTAGTTTGTACAATTGCGATAATTAACTTTTTTTTAATATATTTTAGATTCGAATAACGTTGATCTGTAAAATATTTTTGAAGCCTCGATAATCTCTTAATACTAGGCAGACCGTACGCGTACGGTCCGACCGCATAGGTATTTTGAAAATATACGTATAAGGTCCGAACGGTCCAAATACGTGTATGGTCTGGAACATATATACAGTCGTCCAAACATATACATGTACAAGTAAAGAAATTGACAACATATAAAGACAAATGTACCTTTCAATCAATTTCTTTATACTAATAGGTCTATCTGGTATTGAATCTGTAAAGGTAAATTGATTGTCCATATCAGTGTAATATATGTTTCTTTTTGTACTTGGTGACAAATGTATCAAAATGGCCAAATATACTCGATCTCACTTAAATGACAGGGTACTTACTATTTATTGTCCATGTCAGTGTAAAACAAATGTATATGTTTCTATTTTTACTTGTTAGCAATGGTATCAAAATGGCCAAATATACTCGATCTCACTTAAAGGATACTTGTAAAATTAATTAATTATAGTAATTAAGATTACTATGGCAACCGTAGACTTGTCCTCGTTGGTGACAGCTGTCAGATGTATGTCATTAATCACGTGATTGCTCCAACATTTTATTGTGTGTTTACTTTTTTATTGTTTATACCGGTATTATTTATTACTCTTCTGAATCTCGTGTATATTTAAAAAAAAAACAAACAAACAAACAAAAAACAATAGGTTATAGTGCTTGACGCCACTTTCAACAATATGTCAGTTATTTCGTGGCGATCAGCTGCAGTTTATTCAGTGGAGCAAACCATATAGTATTAGGAGAAAACTACTCTGTCGCAATTTAAGTTACCGACAAACTTTCACATAATGTTGTGATGAGTAAACCTCGCCTGACCGAGATTCGAATAAATCGTTTTGAGAAGTAAAGTACTTTGAATATTTCAGAAGAAACGAAATAAAAAACAAAAAACAAAGAAAAATAATCAAACAGAACAAACAAGATAAAATAAATTATATATACGTTTGTAAATTAGTGTTAGAATTATATTTCTGAGTCAACTTTTTTGTTCTCTTTCGACGGGATTCGAACTCACACTAATGATGACTGCAGCACCGATTTCTTGGCGTTAATTATGTCCAACCCCCAACGTGACACAAGACCACTCAGCCACATTCGCTAAATAAATATAGCTTCAATAGTAGAACCTTCGACGGGATTCGAACTCGCACTATTGGTACACTACTCAGGGCCGATTTCTTAGCATTAATTATGTCTAGCACTCAAGACCAGTCAGCCACGTGCACATCCGCTATAAAAACAAGATATGACAGTAACAGGATTCTGTTACCGAAAGTCTCCCAAACGTCGTCATTTTTTTCCGTGTTTTGGCGGTCATTTTGAAAATGGCCGAAATTTTGAAAATTTGGAAGACGCATACTTGCTCCTCTATCACTACTTCAAATGTTATGTCTTTATCATTATCCATTTAGAAGTTATCAACATTAGTGTACGAAATTTCAACTTTCCCAATGGATTCTATAGTAAACCCCACCCCCTTTGAACCCCTAAAAATATGACTGTAACCCCCTTTACCACAAAGCTGAAAACTTTAGGACTAACAAGAAACATATATCTATAACTCCATCAAGTTTCATGAAATTCTGTGCAGTAGTTCCTGAGATCTGCCGTGGACACGTTCATGTCGCAAAGAAAGAAAGGAGAATAATAATAATAACTAGCATTGCCATTGTAAAGCAATAGCAGACGTCACCCCACCCCATGGCAACTGCGGCAAAGTTTGTCCTACCGATTCCGATGTTTTTGGCTTATCTCGTTCCACTGGATATGGATGTGACAGGAAGCATTACTGCAAAAATGTGTGAAGCTAGGAGTGAATTTAACATTTTTTGCACCTTGGTTATCATGGCAACGGCCGCCATTTTGAATTTTTTCAACCTCCAAAAGCTGCCACACACTACGGTCGATATTCCTACAAAGTTTCATGAAGCCTCATAAAAGGAATCCAAATTTTTTTTTAATCCTTCCTTTTTTGTTTCCATGGCAACTGCGGCAAAGTATGCCAAACCGATTCCAATTTCTTTGGCTTATCTCGTTCCACTAGTTGTGGATGTTGTTCATTTCAAGTTTCATCAATTTCTCTTCAGCGAGTAACCTGCTATGCTCATTTTTATGAAGTTTGATGAAAGAAATCAAAACATTTTTAAAATCCCCCCTTTTTTATTTCCATGGCAACTGCAGCAAAGTTTGTCCTACCGATTCCGATTTTTATTTTGGCTTATCTCGTTCCACTAGATTTGGATATGACAGGAAACATTACTGCAAAAATTTGTGAAGTTTGGAGTGCATTTAACATTTTTTGTACTTGGTTACCATGGCAACGACCACCATTTTGAATTTTTTCAACCTCCCAAAAGCTGCCACACACTACGGTGGATATTCCTACTAAGTTTCATGAAGTTTGATGAAAGGTATCCAAAAAATTTCTAAATCCCCTTTTTTTGTTTCCATGGCAACTGCGGCAAAGTTTGTCCAACTGATTCCGATTTTTTTGGTTTCTCTCATTCCACTAGATGTGGATGTTGTTCCTATCAAGTTTCATCAATTTCTGTTCGGCGAGTAACCTGCTATGATAACTTTTGTATTTTTAATTTTTTTTAGAATTTTAGCCCTTTCCATGGCAACGGCAGTCATTTTGAAAAAAAATAATCCTTTAAAGCACAACTTCAAATGGCATATGATATTCCTACAAGGTTTCATAAAGTTTGATCAAGGCGTCTCCGAGAAATCGAGCGGACAAACATGTTTGGAAGAATAATACACAAATGTAATAATAGCGAAAAAGAAACGTAGAATAGCAATACGTCACCCAACTGAAGTCGGGGTGACGTAATAATAATAATAAGAAGAAGGAACAGAGCAAAAACAATATGTCTCACAAACTAGGTTGATTGATTGATTGATTGATTGATTGATTGATTGATTGATTGATTGATTGATTGATTGATTGATTGATTGGTTGATTGGTGTTTAGCGTCCAGCGAACAATTGTTCAGCTATATTCAGGACGATTCATATTTAGGAGATAACTGTAAAGTATTTGAAAATTTCACGGCATCAATTGGAGATTTGATGGTCGCAAATTGAGTTTACTGGCGACGCGTTAGCGGAGCCACTAAACGGATATTTGCGACCATTAAATCGACAATTGATGCCGTGAAATTTCAAATACAATACAGGTATCTCCATTCTAATGTAATCATGTGTAAGATAGACATACATACATCATACATGTATATTTCCGTATTATTGACAAGATGACATAAGCGGTAATCAGCTAAAATTAACAAAAATATATTTCATCCCTGGAATTGGTGAAAATTACACCATTAAATCGACAATTCATGCCGTGAAATATTCAAATACAATTCAATTATCTCCATTCAAATGTAATCATGTGTATTGCTACATTGTTGACAAGATGACGTAAGCGGCAATCGTCTAAAATATCCCATGATTTTCAACCGTGGAATTGATACCATAAAAATTACAGCATTGTCCAATCACAAACCAGGGATATTAAACAACTACATTAGAATTAGGAGATAACTGTATTTTATTGGAAAATTCTCGGCATCAATCGGAGATTTGATGGTCGCAAATTGAGTTTACTGGCGACGCGTTAGCGCAGCCACTAAACGAATATTTGCGACCATTAAATCGACAATTGATTCCGTGAAATTTCAAATACAATACAGTTATCTCCATTCTAATGTAATCATGTGAAGGACAAACATACATACATCATATATGTATATTTCTGTATTATTGACAAGATGACATAAGCGGTAATCAGCTGAAATAAAAATATATATATATATTCCATGTTATTTAAGCCGTGGGATTGGTGAAAATTACACCATTAAATCGACAATTGATGCCGTGAAATATTCAAATACAATTCAGTTATCTCCATTCAAATGTCGTAATTATGTGTATTGCTACATGTACATTGTTGACAAGATGACGTAAGCGGCAATCGTCTAAAATATCTCATGATTTTCAACCGTGGAATTGATACCATGAAAATTACAGCATTGTCTAATCACAAACCAGGGATATTAAACAACTACATTAGAATTGTTAATATAAATATAACCTACCTTTTTCCTTAGTTATACGTCCATCCATTCTAATTTCCAACAAAAGTATACAATAACACCTTTAAAAATGAAGTCCTGTTAGATTCCAGCAGTTTTCTGTTATTTGGATTTGTGCAAGTTGAACTGTAATTTCGTGCAAAGTAAAGTCCTGGTTTTGATTTGTGGGTAGCGAACTAATTCGTGCAAAGTGAAGCGGAATTCGCTGCTTTTTATGTTTATCTTTGTATACTATTCTGCTTGAAACATAACATTTGAAAATTTGCATCTGTGTAGCCCACGGTGTGATCAGACTAATTTACAAGCACCTGAGCACCTGTGTATCCCACGGTGTAATCAGACTTTAATATACAACTTACAAGCACCTGTGTATCCCACGGTGCATTGTATACCCGTTGTATATTTATCTAACTAAGGTTGCCATAATTTGTCGGTAACCGCATATCTTGTAATTGTATGATCTATCTATATATCTATACATTTATATATATTGATCTGATATTGAATATCTATTTACCATCTATCAAAAGGTTGCCATAAATTGTCGGTAACTGCATATCTTGTTATTGTATCTATCTAGTATCTATATGTATTGATCTGAAATTAAACCTGTGACCAATTACTGCCAAAACTTTAAATATTTGTTTCTTTATACCCGTACGAGATAATTCGTTTAAAGGTGTGGGACTGAATCACTGGAAATTTTACAATACAGTATTTTTCTTTTGTCAAATGTTATTCAAATTGTATTAATCAAAGAATATTTATAATGAAATGTAACAAGTCAAAAGGTTGGAATAAACGGCCACAGTGCACTAAAATGACGTGATCTTGCAAGAGTTAACAGAATGCCGAAAAATGTAATATGGACAAATCTGCGCTCAACTGGTCACAGTTGAAGCTTAAAAATTCCACTTGGTTAAACAAGAGAGAAAAATGGGAAACGTTTTCCAAATATGTCGTCTCATATTCGCATCACCCCTTGGTTGCCAAAATTTCAAGGGAGTGATAAACCAATATTTAAGCAAATTTTAAGATTCAAACTATTAACCTGGCAAGTTCAAACTGGTAACAGTTCAGAACCGACCCCCATGGTCGACATGAGATGGTCTCGCCCCAACTTTCAGCGGTAACGCTGTACAGTATTTACCTAATATGATCCGACGTAGAATAAAGGAAAGAATCGTGACCCCCAAATCTTGCAAGATCCCGCCAATCTAGCAGCTGTCACATAAGAAAATTTATTTGGAATACATGTAACAATAAAACATACTTTGATTATTGAAAAACATTAGACTGAATTGAAATGAAAGAATATAAAAAAAACAATAAAAATTATACATTAGAAATACATTAATATGAAAAATCGTAAGTGTGATCAGAGAAGTCATTGATTACTACGTATTAAAGTTCTTCCGGTTGTATACCCAAGTAAGCATTTCAAAAACATTAAAATTAATCCAAGAAGCGATATTTTAACAAATAGTTCTAATTCAAGCCTTAAGTCGGTACATTACAGTCTATTATACATCCATGATGGAACGAAAATCTGTGATGCGGAATAATGTTCACGATGGTTCACTGTTATTCCAAATTGTGAATAGCTGATAGGCTCGAAGAC
>MJUT01045906.1:994302-1010333 GCA_002080005.1 Gigantidas platifrons | reverse complement strand
AAGGATAAATGCTCTGATGAACTCCATGCACAGGAGAGATATTGACGAGTTAATCGATTTCACTTTAACATATTTGGGGGTACTGTTAAATTGGTTTCAAATACTCATGAATTATTGATCAAAATCTAATGAAATTTAAAAAAATTGTTGATTGAAAATTAATATTGAAAAAAACATTCGAATAAATAATATTAAATCACCTAAATGTTGACCCTGCGCTTCTTTTTCCCTTCAGTATATATAGGAAAAAAATCACAGGTGACGAATAATTATGTCCACTAACTAAAAATTGTTGTAAATAAAACAATTAACACACAATTTCAGTGTGTCTTATCGTGTTGGAAAGGGAATAAACATAACAGGATGTTGTTTAAATACGAAAAGTAAACCATTGTGAACGTTAAAAGGGTAGAACAGCTGTAATAATTTTACCGTTTTTGCAAAGTTGATCTCTGTCCCCCCTTACTGGCTACTGGGACTTCTCTGTCCCCATACGACACATCGTAATTTTGTGCCGAAAATGATTATTGACACATTATGCTGCCGTAATAACAATACATCATTATTGCCCTCGTTTTGGACACACTATATGACAATAGGTGATCACTGTGTAGTGCTGCATGTAAGGCGTAATCGTACAGAAAATACCGGTGAATTACGATTTTGAGGACCTTCCCCACATTGTGTTTGAGTGTTTGACTATTTCCAGGACAACTTGCGCATGCAAACTGGGTTCAATATCTGCGTGGATGATCATAGTGTTCCGCTGGATATATTTTTACACTTACCTAATTACAGAACTCGAGAAATTTGCAAAATTATACCAACTAACCTCGTTCTCGTCGCTTCGGATCTCTGTCCCCGGACTATGTTCATCTCCGTCCCCGAATGTGGCATTGGACACGGTGTAAACGCTAAATCGTTTTATTTGTCATTCATATCGATATTGCACATTTATAATATACGTTCACTAAGTAAAAAAAATACTAGAAATTTCAAACAAGATGAAAAAAAAAACATCAGGGATGAGACCAGTCTCGTATTGTAATTTCAGTGGTCAGAAAATCTATATTTCGAAATTTCGAATACGGAAGAAGAATGTTTAACTTTCAGATTTTGTTCCCTCATATATCTCGTTCCAAACTTGTTTTATTTGTAAAATGTCTAGAATATTTTATGCCTGTAATTTGTGTTTTTTCTGTGTAATTTCGGAAACGAGACAAATAAGGGAACAACATCTTACTGGCTAAGATTTCGTAAAATTCAAATTAAGTTTTCAGCATTTATTTTGAACGTTGTATTGACTCTGTATTCGTTTAAGGAATATACAATGTTCTAATAAATCTTACCAACTGATATTTGATATATTAATAAACGTTGAAGTTTAAAATGTGTAAAGAAAACGGGGATGAGATCAATCTATAAAAAGAAGAATGCCGAAGAAGAGTGCTTTTCTTTCAGATTTTGTTCTCTTATAGATCTCGTTCCGAACTTGTTTTGCATGAAAATAAAGAAATCCTAAGCATTAAGAAAACAATTAAGTGTCACGGGTGGTTTGCTACGTCACAGCACGGATACTTGAACATCGCCTCGTGGTAGGTTTATGCAGTTGTACAATTTAAAAAAAGGAAAACTAACAAAACCAAGTAGTTCACCGAAGGGCCCACATATCAGACTTCATTATTAGCATACATTCATTGCGTGGAAACCCGTCAGTTTTGCAAACACTTCTGTACAGTTAAAATTTCGGGTAAGGATACCGTTCACACAAAACCCATTTAACTGTACAGAAGTGTTTGCAAAACCACCCGTAAATTTGTGCTTGTGACGGTAAAGATCATGATGTGACGGTAAAGAAGTGCACGTTATTTCTATTGTAAAACAATCTTTAAATTGATGTGTGTGTGTTTGTCTGTTTTGACTGGATTATTTTCCATTAATAACGATCTCGTTTTGTGCTATATGAGCCTCACTGCCCGAGTGGCCTACATGTGATCATCTACGGTATGTTTTTTTACTCTGGTCACTGCAAACTGACTGGGTACACTCGAATGTATCGGTATATGATAAAGCTAACAATTACATCATGAGAGTCAGTTTCTTTCTCCTTGCACAAATATGGGGAAATATACCAACAAAAGAAACTATAGAAATATTCATTCAGAGGCCACTACGAGGTCATCAACATGTGGAACCCACACCCATCAGCGAGCTTTGAATGGCCCCAACAAAAAATTAGTAATCAATCCATGGTCACAGCACAATGGCAATTCATCATAGGGGTAACTGAAAATGCTAACGAGACAAAGACACATCAATGACCAATGATAATTCCAGGATAGACGGATTTATCATAATGAATTACGCACCACTGACCAATTACATCTGGGTCTGGTATTACAGCATTTAATTCGAACTCCTCTGTGCAATGAGATTATGTTATTGATGACTCCCCTTGATATTGTACAAGTTCACCTGCTTCTGTGTCATTTTGACGCACTGTGAACCCCAGGGACGCCACATCTTGTTTGAATTTTTTAGTATTTTTTCACTTAGTGAACGTATATTATCAATGTGCAATATCGATATGAATGACAAATAAAACGATTTAGCGTTTAAATAATATCTAAAACTTTTACTAAAACATTCTTGCAAAAACACACGATCTTTTTAATTTACCGGCGAAATATTTTTTTTTCACATTTGTTTTTATTATAATTCATCGTAAAAAAACAATATGTTTTAAAGATCAACATCAAAAACCATGTGTCCAAGCTCATACACAGTTGTTTATTATATAATTAGCTCACATCTAATTGTCATTGTTGACTTGTTCGACGTTCATTGACAATCAACATGCATTAATCACCACGTGATTATCTTTGTAGTAGGCGCGTGCCGACAAAAATGCAAATATCGCCGTTAATTTTAAACTTTTTATTATAAAAACTGACCATATGAGAATTTTTTTAAACTGACAATTCATTTGCAACCTTCTTTGTGTACATATGACGTCTCTATTGTGTCCTTAGTGCACTTTTATTGTTCTTAGTGCACTAAGGAGGTCCTTTGTGGTATTTCTACACACCGGTCGAATTATATTATTTTTAAAAAAAAGTGTGTGAAATTATTTACCTGTACAATAATACAGGAAAAAAACGCACTAGGGGTTCTGTCATTTTTATGGCTTTGTGTATAATTAATTAGGATGTATTGTACTCCCCTGTGTGGACCTTGACTTCTCGAAACAATTTACATAATTGCAAGAAAAAAATATCTGTAATCCAGAAAAATTTCAAGGACAGAATCAAGCCAAGTGTTAAAAATTACAAACAAACGTTATTATTGGCGTGTCCACAAAGTGGCTATTAAAAGAGGAAAATACACACTCTTGACATGAAATATTTTTAATCAGGTGGAATATTTTTAAAGAATCATGAATAAATGAGTGAATAGATGATACAATCTGTCAAATCCGTGTACTAAATCATGAACACTATTTCCGGTGAGCTCCGCCATGTTGGATTTTTCTTGTTCGATCTTAAAAATTTTGTCATTTTCAAATAAAATTGGAAGTAATAAGAACACAAATTAAACTGTTAGGAACTCGATTTTCGGAAAGAATCATTATTCAGCTTCTACAGGATATCAGCATATTTTTTTCATATTAATGTTATTTTTCAAATTTGACACATTTCAAACGACTGAATTTACAAATTACCGTAAATTAATAGGGATTGTACATGATTTATCGAGGTTTTTATGCACTTTTTAAAAAATAATTCGAAAGTATTTTCTCGTTAAATTAAACTGATACAAATAACATTTTCTTATCGATAAACATTTCAAGATTATGTGGATATCAGCATAATTTTTAAATATTGAGCAGATTTTTTTTAATAGCGATTTAAAGTTCAATCACCGTACATTCTCTGTTAAGTTTGTACGTTGTTGCCAAAAAATTGATGAACTTCAAACGTCTAGGGACGAGACAGGATTTAAAATTAAACTGATATAAACGTAACAATTCCAGCTTTCCACATGTCAACTACTTGCAAGAAGATGCAAAACTGTCAATTATTTACCAGGAATCGTGGAATGTTCAATTAAAGTACCTAGGGGTCGAGGCATTTTACATACAAATAACGGTAAAATCGAGGAAAAAATATTGATTTTACGAAAGTCCAGGGACGTAATTTCCCATCGATTTAAACTGAAAAGATTATTATTTATCGATCAGGTAACTATTACTGATTATCGAGAAAGATGCAAAGTAATCTTAAATGGTGTATTTTACAAGAAATTGTCTATTTTCTAGCACCTCCCGTAGCTCTCAAGGTTAAAATTTTAGTGCATAGTTGACCGGAAGTCACGTCACAAAGGTCACGTGATGTCGCTAATAGTTCGATATGTTTCTCAGGAACCCGGCGTTGCTGCATGTAGCCGTAATATTAGTCCCCCTCCTGACATTACAATTTCATGTTGTGCATATAATTGTATTACCTCTTATGCCCAGGGACACGGATGGCGTATAACATATAGTCTGTATGGAATAAGACATGGACATTGATCGTGTATCTGACCGTGCAATTCACACATTGATTTCTTCCATAAGATAATTATTTTTTTTTGCGATTATTTGAACAAGCATGAACTGCACATGAGTTCCCACTGCTTGTTTTATATTTATCCTCACTTTCCATAACAAAAATAATAGAAATATCGAGAAAAACAAAATGTAAACAAATGATCAATAATGTTGTGATTAATGCACGTGCGTTATCTATCATTACCAGCAACAGTTGCTGAGGCCCCCGACTTGGTATCCTTCAAGCGGGGGTTGGCTTCTCTTCAGTTCTAAACATCACAGGGCCCAAATTGTTAGTAAGTTCTAATGAAGATTAGAGCTGTGCCGGTTGGGTGTATGCCTAGGGGCCGCTACGGTAGCCGGATTGGTCTAATCAGAAGAACAGAAATCAATTTGGGATTTTTTTTATTCTTTATTTCTTTTCAATCTTTTTATTGCCGTTGATTGGATTATATATTTTCTTCACAGTTCATTCTTTAACTCTTTTCCGCCACCGCAGCGCGATAGTTTTTTCGGAACGTAACGGTCTGCAAAGACATAGTTCTGTACCTAGTAGATGTAGATTACTGCTATTGCTGCCGTACCACGTGACAGATTAATGGAACGTGATAATTAGGTTAGATCGTGTTCGGTAACGGATACGAGAACTGTCCGAAGTTTGGTATTATTATCTGTGATAGTTTGTCGAACCCACTGCAATATGAGGTCGTTGGAATACTTTGTAGGACAACATGCTCATTTTCGAAAAGTTGCCGTATTTTTATATGATCAGTACAGCTTTTAATAGCGTCCATCATGCAATCCATTCGTTCTCTATCCAGAGATGCCGTTCCTGCCACAGGGACTCGGATAACTATTTCTGACAAATATCCGATCTCTGGCAATGGCAATCTCGTAGAAAATACCAAAAGGGAAACATCGAGTTGCATACCGCCTTTTTTCAAAATCATAATTTCGTCTGATCTTTCTTTGCCCAGAAATATCGGTCATTGGCTATTAAAATGTCAGGAATTGAATAAATTTTACATATTTACATCCCTTTGCTACTGATTTTTATTTTTTATGCTGTTTTCCAACATTTCTTGACCTGATTTGACCAAACGGCCGAGATCCCTGCCCGGAAGTCAACATTTCCAACCCAAATTATATTCTGTTCGGAACTGCCATTTGGTACACACCGTGTATCACCTTATTATTATGACTGTCATGTTGACTTCCGGGCAGGGATCTCGACCGTTTGGTCAAATCGGGTCAAGAAATGTTTAAAAACAGCATAAAAAATAAAAATCAGTAGCAAAGGCATGTAAATATGTAAAATTTATTCAATTCCTGACATTTTAATAGCCAATGACCGACATTTCTGGGCAAAGATCAGACGAAATTATGATTTTGAAAAAAGGCGGTATGCAACTCGATGTTTCCCTTTTGGTATTTTCTACGAGATTGCCATTGCCAGAGATCGGATATTTGTCAGAAATAGTTATCCGAGTCCCTGTGTTCCTGCTAGTGGAGCGTAGCAGGAACGACAACTCTGGATATAGACTGGCTATCCATCTTCAGCCTCCAATGAGTCAGAGTTTTTTTTCTCCATCAAATTACGACTTTAATTACTGTATACACATCATCCAAAACAATAGCAGATCAAGATCAATTAATAGAAATAAATAAGTAAACCATTTCCGGTGCCGATAAAGATCGGATCCCGATTTCTGGATACTATACAAGAGACTTAGAGAGGCAACTCGTCTGCAGTAACAATTTTGTAACATTTTATTGAACATACATTAAAAATTCATTACAACTACATTAACCAAGAATATCCTTTTTTCATCTCAAAATTATTTTTTTCTCTCGAAATTGTGGAACGGTTTGCCGTACCAGCCAAAAAAAAAGTCAGAGGCTTAGCTGCATATACGTTGTCACGCCATGGCGTGCACATCGTCAGGTTATAAAAAAAATAGGATATAAAATTTATAATAATATTTTTCAGTGTTGTACATCACGTACATGATTTTTAATTACAACACTATTTCATTCAGATGTTCATTTTTTCCTGGTTTCGGTCCGTCTTCCGTAATTGAAATCGTCAAAGTGAAATACAACCGAATTGATATCAAAATGCGACTTGTTTCAACCTCATTTATAATAAACATTGAAATTCTTTCAAACTTCTATATCACGTACATGATCTTTAATTACAACACTTTTTCATTCAGGTGTTCATTTGTTCCTGTTCTAGTTAAAGGTCTTTATCAAACAGCGTCATGCAGTTTACATGTAATGCAGTTAGTACGTATTTAAATCACATAAAGCTATTTCTATTTTTCATACGTTGGGGAGAGGGGGTGGGGTGATTTATCAAGTACATCAATCTGTCCTGTTTTCATGTTGGGCGGAAGTCGCTATTGTACATTCGAAATATTAATTGCAAATTTAGGAAGTACGATGCACATGCTACCTGTCTAGTACATGTATATTATGGGTTTTTTTCTCGATCTGTATCTGTCTGTATCTGTATGTATACGTCGCAGATTCCCTTTTGGGCTATTATGTGACGGGGTGGTCTGCGCGGATCTAGTCGCGCTGACTGAGAATCTTCAATTTGAAGTCCTCAGTTTTATTGACGCACACTATTGAATCTTCAAGATGATTCCAATCTATTGTTGTGCGTACAAATAGTGAGTTTCTATATTGTTCGGTCTTGCTAGGTGGTACCACTACTGATCTTTGATTGTTTCTCACTTGATTGTCAATGATGTTTTTGGTAACACAGTCTTTGTAATTGGTGGCTCTGATTTGCCTTTTTGGGCGTTGAAATGTAATTAGATCGTCTGGAGGAAGCGCCGGTATCTGCCCCTCAACCACTTTGAAATAGAAAATTAGCCGTTGTTGTTGGCGTCTGGTTTGTAGTGATGGTAATTCGAGGTCCTTAAGCATCTTAGTAAGGCACCCCTCTTCTCTTGATTTATAATCCTTTGTAATAAATCTAGCACCTCTTCTTTGTATGGCTTCTAATTTGTTAGTTTCTTTTTGTGTGTAAGGATCCCATATTATTGCACCATATTCCATAATGGATCTTACAAGTGCTATGTATGCGGTCTTGCGGCATTCTCTAGGGCAATGTTGTAGGTTTCGCCTGAGGAATCCGAGTGTGGTGCTTGCTTTGTTACAGACGTTGGTAATTTGCTCTTTCTATTTAAGGTCTTCCTGTATTTGTAAGCCAAGATACGGATTTGATGATACATGTTCCAGTATGTGGTCGTTTAAACTGTAGAACTGGTGGCTTTTCTTTTTGAGGCTTAAGATGTAGCATTTTTTTGCATTGAAGCGCATACCCCAGTCGACTGCCCATTTTTCTAGTGATTTGAGGTCTTCTTGTAGCTTATTATGATCCTTTTGGCTTTTTATTTCCCTGTATAATAGGCAGTCATCAGCAAATAGTCTGACTGATGAGTTGACTGCATCTGGAAGATCATTTATATGGCACAGAAAGAGTATTGGTCCTATCACTGTACCTTGTGGGACCCCGGATTCTACTGTTGCATCATTTGAATGTTCGCCTTCTATTTGGACTCGCATTTTTCTCTCCGTGAGGAATGACGTAATCCATTTGTGAACGTTTCCTCGGATCCCATATTGGTGGATTTTATGCAGGAATCGATCATGTGGGACAGTATCAAAAGCTTTGGATAAATCCAGGATCGCAATGTCTACCTGATTTCCTTTGTCATATGATTGTAACATGTCGTGGATTGTAATGGCAAGTTGCGTTTCGCATGAATATCCGGATCTAAAACCATGGTTTAATGTTGTTAGTACTTTATTTTTCTCCAAGTGTTTGAGCATGTGGCGGCATATAATATGTTCAAGTAACTTACACGGTACGGATGTAAGTGATACCGGTCTATAATTTTCTCTTGAATGTCTGTCCCCCTTTTTAAAGATGCATGAGATTTTTGCATTTCTCCAGTCCTCTGGTAGATTGCCGCTGTCTAGTGATAGTTGGAAAATTGATGTAAATATTGGAGCCAGTTGTTCGGCACATTGTTTTAATATTCTATTCGGGATGTTATCTGGACCGGAAGCTTTGGATGTGTTGATGTTTAGAAGCAGATTTTCACCCCTTCTGTTATGATAGTAATTTGTTGGATTGGGTCTTTAATTCTGATGTTGGTGTCTGGTAGTGTATTATTTGCTCTTGTAAAGACCGATGCGAATTGTTCTAGCAAGATTTGAGCCTTCTCTTTGCTGTCATTTACTAGTTGGTCCTGTTTTTTGAGTGGTGCCACGCCAATATTATCCTGTTTTCGTGATTTCACATATTTCCAGAAGGGTTTGGAATTATTTTTATTCATTCCTTCAATTATTGCATTGTTGATGTAAGCCCATTCTGCTTTTTTGATTTCTCTCTTGCATGTCTTTTGAAAATGGCGGTAGTTTGCCCATGATTTGGATCTTTTAGCTTGATTGTATAAATTTTGCTTTTTTTCAGCATTTTTCTAATCTTATGGGTTATCCATGGTAGTCTGTTGTTGGATTTTACAAATTTCGATGGTATGTGCTTATCCAGGCTGGCGAATATATATTGTTTAAAAGTAAGCCATACTTCATTCACATTTTCGTTGATTTGTATTTTGTTTCTTATTAGGATAGCTAGTTTGTCTAGATCCTTATTCATGTCTTCCCAGTTTGATCTTGGCCAAATGTAGACTTTACGAGGGTTTGACTTGTGATAGTATGGTTTGATGTCGGTGTCTGTTATGATGATAGCGTGGTCAGATATACCTGGTATATTTGTTGATGTTTTCACCAGTGTTTGTGGTGAATACTAGGTCCAATGTGTTGTTTTCTCTAGTTGGTTCTTCATGGATTTGTGTGAGACCGGCTTGAGATGTAATGTCTATTAGTTGTTTTTGAACTTCCGGGTCTGGAGCATCTTTCCTGATTGATAGGTTGTTCCAATCGATGTCTGGACAGTTGAAATCGCCAGCTAATATGATGTTACTGTTTTTGTTCTCTTCTGTTATTTTGTCTATTGATTTTTCTAGTTATTCTAGTGATTTTTTATTTCTGTGAGGCATGTAGTATGAGCCAGTTATTAGTTCTTGTGTAGATTTAAGTTTTATTTTAACCCACTCTATTTCACAATTTGTTACATATTTTGGCTGTTCTGTACCAATGATGCTATTGTGTACAAGAACGAATACCCCTCCTCCTAGAGTTCCTCTGTCGTTCCTAAATGACACGTAGTTATCAGGGAAGATCTCTGACGATTTAATAGCATCTTTTGATGGATTTTTCCCTGGCTTTATTCCTTTAAGCCACGATTCAGTACCGATGATTATGTCTGGTTTTGTATAAGATACTGTAGTTTTAAATTCTGCATCTTTGTCTTTGATGCTTCTACAGTTTACCGTCATGAATCTAAGGTTTCTTTTGTTACATATATTGAATGGTTGTACATGTGTTGAGTCCTTAGTATATTCTTTAGTTTTGTTCGTGATAGGTGAGTTTTTTGTTGTTGTTGACTTCGTCTTTGGGCTGCTTGTTTTTAGTGGACTAAATGATGATGTAAATGAGTCCATATAACTTAGTTCTGTTGTTAGAGGTTCATAATAGCTCTCATTTTCTATCTCATATGCATGGTAAATGAAGGATGATACATTTAGGCTGTCGCATTTGCAACACATCCATTGCACATTTGACCTTTGAAGTAGTTCATAGTCTGTAGTGCATAATTCAATACACGAACGATGGTGCCATATACTACAACAGTCACAACATACTCCCTCGTTGGACCATGTCACCGGTCTTTCACACAGGCCACACGGAAAGATGTTTGCTGTTTTTGGACCTGGGTTCGTTTCAATGTCTCCTGATAAGATGATAAATAATAATGTTATTGTTTTTGGTTTTGCATGGATTGGTAATGTTAATGGCTTTCTACCGCTATGATTTAATTTGCGGTTGAGTAGGTTCACTAGCTTCTGCTGTGCTGACCATGGTTCCGAGTTCCTGATGTGCAGGAATAATGAGATGGCTAGGAAAATTAGCAGTGTGTACTTCATGTTGTGCTGATGTATTATTGCAATGTAGCAAGGGAAATCCTTACTTATTGCTGATTACTAATGACAGTGTAGCAAGGGAGATCCTTACTGATTGTTGTTTTGGTTGATGTTCACAATGTAGCAAGGGAGGTCCTTACTGATTGTGTAATAAGTGGCGAACCAGTCTAGCAAGGGAAATCCTTACTGATTGGTTTAAATTAAAGTTCTGTGTTCTACAAATATAGCAAGGGATATCCTTACTGATTTGTTTTCCAACAGTTGTTTACTGCATGTTGTGTAATTTTCCTAAGCCAAACCTTGGCTAATAGTGACCCTGGGTGGATCCCGTCAATGTACAGCCAAAAGCTAAATGTTTTTCTTGTTGTTGATGTTCTGGTCGTTTTGTTCTTTATTGTTTTTGAATTGTGGATGATATCAGTTGTAAATAAAGGTGAATGAGTATATTCTTCTTTATTTAGACCTCTAATCTTTTCATTCAGTTTGTATACATGTTGTTCTAGTTTTTGATCTTGTTCCTTAAAGTCTTCTGGTGATTTATGACCTCTGTCTTTATTAAATTCAACGATAGAATAGACTGGCGTTTCAAGAAAGGTAACTTTACAACCAGGGTATTGTTTAACAAGTTCTTTGATCTTGGTTAAATATTTTGCTGCATTGTCTATAGCACTGTCAGTCTCTGATGTCAAGGCTATATATTTTTTATTTTTTGTCGTGAGGTCGCAGGTACCATACCATACATAGAGCCAAATTTGACCGTGTTTCCTGGTTTTGGCTTTAAAGTGGTTCTTCAACCAATTGTACCCTTTTTGAGTTGTTTCTCCCGATTTTGACCACCATTTCAGGTTTGTTTCATTTGGTGTGCCGACCTTTTTCTCTAACCTCTTTCCTTTACTATCGGAAAGTACGACTGGGGTATGCGTTCTTTCTCCTGATGGTGCCGGGATTTGACGCTCCAGTTGCTTAAGTAGTTTGGTTTTGGACTTAAATGATGGTTGTTGTAGTATGTGTCGATCCGCAGATTGTAAAGATGGCGGCTTTATGGGTGGATGATATGGGCTAGATTTTCAAAGTGGTATATTGGGACAGATACACGGCTTGACCCGTCGTATCTCCTACATAACTCTTCTTTGATCTTCAAATTTATAGGTTCTCGTGTAAAACTTTACAGATGGTTTCCTAAATTTAGGATTTTACGCGACTTTAATTCAAATTTTTCTTCTCCAGAATTTTCACAACTTCACTTACGCGCATGCGCAGACCATTCTACAGTTCAGAGGAGATGTGGCTATATTGGTATTTCTTAAGACAATGGCAAGTTATAATCCAACTAGTTTAACCCCGTAACTTTTTACTGAAGTACCTGTACTAAGTCAGGAAAGTGAGCGGTCATGTATATTGTGTGTTAGGGATATCGAATTTTCCTATTTCTACGATTTTTCTATTGAATTTTTGGAACTTTTCCGACGATGTGATACTTTTTTTTTCATTTTATTATATGCTGTGAAAAAAGAATTATGATGATGTATCTGTAACAGGGCCTCCAAGAGAAATTTTGCAAGGCGTAACAATACTGCTTTGGGGTCTGAGAACAGGCTGAAACTTCTCTCAAAACCGTGGATTTGAGTTGAATATACCAAAAATAATGAAAAAATCAAAATAAAACGTCAATGACTAAGGCTGTGGGGCCCTTCAGAGATTCATGGGCCCTTTCGTGGCGTTCCGTGCACCGTACCGATGTACCGGCTGAACCCTCCTCTCATATGCCCTGCTTTTTACCATCCTAGATTCTGTAAATCCAGTTCTCTATCCTTCTATGGATACAATATTATGTGTTTTGTTAAGCATGCCAGTAGCAAGTGCTACTTCTGAGATGTCATTTAGTGTACTGAGAGACATTTGAAAACTTGTGTTAGTTCGACTATCTTCCCGGGGATTGATGCATATTCACCGAGATTTTGAAGTGGACTTGTACAAAGCAATGGAGGTGTTCGTATCTGCTAAGACACGAAGGGCAGATTTTTGACAATTTTAAGATATTCTTGTCCATCAAAGTCATTAAAATTGTGCTTGATTCTATGTTATATGAAACCCTGAAATGGCCCCAGATCGCACCATTTTGCATCTCGTCGAAAGTAATTATGGCGTGCACACTATTAACCCTCAGCTACGTCCCTGAAAGTGGTATGGTCGGAACCGTTCCGGGTGCTATGGCAGTGAATATATCAAAATATCCGGGGGGGGGGTGATCGGCTATGGATGAGAGAATGTTTGCTATATAGTAAATTTTCACCCAGGGGAATATTTACTATATAGTAAAGTATCCGGGGGGAAGGTTTACTATATAGCAAATATTACGAGGGGGTATGTTTACTTTCCGGGGGAAGGTTTGCTATACAATACAATACAATAATTTCGGAAGATTTACTATACGACACCGGCTTAAATGAAGACATGTAATCAATTAGTTCTTTCTTGTTTTATATACTGACCATATTGTTAACCTCTTTTCTTGGAAACTTAATAAAAACAAAAACTCTTCCGTACATGGAAAAGCTACATAGCTATAAAAAAAATTCCTTTTAAACCGGGCACTGTATCCTAAAATTTTAAAAAGAACAAAAACCATTGTTTAATATACATTTGTATAACTGAAATTTTCCTTTTTCCTGCAAATATTGATATCGTGAAGAATTATAATTTCACAGTCAGGTTTTATTTTAGTAATTATGTTTTTACTCCCGTGTACAGAATTCAACTACGTATCAATAATTATTGGGACTAAGATTTATATGTGTTGCAGAAGAACATAGAGCTATATTAAGCAATAACGAATACACGCTTGTAAACAGGAATCAATCACTTACGATGGTTCTTGTCTTAACACAAATGTTGAATACACATGCCTTCACAGTTTACCCAAAGTATTTACATTAATGATCAAGACAATATCATCGTCGTTGATTCTATTTTATAGTTGGGCCAAACAACAGGTTTTTGATTTCATATTGTGTCTTTTCTTTAAACCGATAATAAAAATGCATATCTTTGAATAATCTCATTCCCCGATATATAATGCTACAAGTCTTATAATATGACTATTTATCTTTAAGGGTAGAGTGGTGGCTTTTCCATATCCCCAAAAAACATGTTCGCTTCCCCTTAAATGTTTAATGGCAAATGCAATTACTTATAGATCTGGGATCTGCAAATTTCACTTGACTTGTAAATTATCAACTAATTGTAGCTCTAGATCTGTGGTCACAGGTAAATTACTGCAACACTATTTTACAATAAAATCAGTAGGCAATCTTTTCGCTTGGTGATTGCTTGGTGCTTGACATATTTTTATCCAATTATTTCGTGCACTGCTTCAGACTGTACATCTAAATAATACTACGACTACAGTGGCTTGTACCGAGACAATGCTGTTGAAGCTAATTTCTGCAACTCTCCCATCCAAAAAGTTTAGTAGGCAATATCCTCTCGTTTGGTGAATGAAACAGTGTGCTCCGCCATACTTGATGATATACTATATCCATTGAATTGTTCACCCTTGTCGTGTTTCTCGTATATTGTTACTTATTACAGAATAAGTACATATGCCAAATCATAAAATATTTTGACTGAAGTTCCTTAACACTGCTGCAAAGCTGATGTTCATATAATGGTTACTGTGCTTATGAACTATTAAATAGATTTAAGTAACATATTTACAATTTTAACTTTTTTTACGTATTTTACTTAATTAATTTAATTTCAGGATAAAACTACATGTATTTACAAAAATATTTTTTGTGACTGTACACAATGTGTATTTGGAGACAGCTGTTTTGAACAACTCGACAGAACATGGAGTTTATTTTGGCTGACTGCTTATAAATAAGACATTACATTTGCCTGGATGAATGCAAATTTCCATGTTTGTCCTAAATACCAAGTTTATCAAGATCTTGTAGAAGGGTTATACAGTCACTGGTGGATTTAATTACAAGATATGCGATAGTGTCATCTGCAAGGAGTCCTATAATGGAATTCAAGTCAACTTTCAAGAATTCTAATTTATATATACAATGTAGTCAAATATAGACAAGAGATAAAATCTCAGAAGTCATTTCCTATTTGCTTTTATATACTAGTACTATACATTTTATATTAAGGGGTCCGGGTGGCTCAATGAGTTAGGTCGTTGGATCTAACAACTCATACAAGCCTATCACCAATACGGTAAATTACAAAAAGGGTGCACTCGACTTGCAACCGCAAGTGATAAAGCTTACGAGTTGCTTGCCAATGGTCGGTGGTTCTCTCCGGGTACTCCGGCTTCCTCCACCACTAAAACTGGTCGCCATGATATAGCTGAAATATTGTTGAAAGTGGCATTAAACACCAAAAATCAAATCATGTTAGATTAAAACTGTATACAAGTGTGGTGCTCAGATGTTGAAGTGTTGTTCGAGAACAGATACTGGGATCTGTTCTTGGTAACTTTCTAGTGTAGTGGATTATACTCCAGCTACATGTAGGAAGTTCCTTTGTGCTATTGTTCCTGGAAAAAATGAGTACTTGTAAGAATCTTTCGTGGTTTGTATTAGACTGTAAGAATAACTGTGTGGAAACTGTATTGTTCTCGGGTCGGATTGAGTATGCAAATTTGTTGGGTATATGGCTACAAGGTGGTGTATGACTTTGTAGAGGAATGTGATATATTGGTTTTGATATTTTATTTTGATAGCTAAACTTAACAGATTATTGTTATTTGTTGTAATTATTAAATACAATTAACATGAATATTTTGGGGTTATAACTTTCTCAGGTTTGGAATGTGTATCTAATTACTTCCAGATGTTATCTACAAATCTTTGGTCAACTACAACTTTCACATGATAAGATTTTTTGTATATATGACTTTATCTGATCTATGTATTTTTAAGTGACATTTTTATATTTATATAATGGTGCCGTGTAAACATTTTGGCATCTGTGAAATAGAATACATGTTTGATGGCAGGAGTCTGAGATTAGAAAGAGTGTGTGAATGCAACTTGTAAGAGAGACATGTTTTGACCATCATAACTGTAGCATCATAAAATAATTTGGATAATAAAATTTTAGAACTTTACATTGGATTTATAAAGTAAAAGCCTCTCATTGCATGGGGAGGTTTGACGGTATAAGCTCTTTTTTTTTTTTTTATTACTGTTTTTTGAATTGACCAATGGGAAACGCTAGATGTTACATGAATTTCACTGAAAACCACGCTAACCATTCACTACAAAGTCAAGAAAGTCTGAACGGACCAGTTTTTGTGCTAGAAAGTCTGAACAGAGTCTGAAAATTACTCAAAATTGCTGAAAAGTCTGAACAGAGTCTGAACA
>MJUT01045906.1:974137-991020 GCA_002080005.1 Gigantidas platifrons | reverse complement strand
TGTTCAGACTCTGTTCAGACTTTTCAGCAATTTTGAGTAATTTTCAGACTCTGTTCAGACTTTCTAGCACAAAAACTGGTCCGTTCAGACTTTCTTGACTTTGTAGTGATTACACCACCCACTTGGTTTCAAATATATATTCTATGACCAGATTATCAGGAGTGCAGTCAAATGTACCATTTTCTGGAATACAAGTATCTTACTTTCAGACTTTCATTGTGTGTCCGAGCTTTGGATTTGTGTAACTTTTTTAAGCTATTACCAAATATAGGGAACAATTGAAAAAGTTTACAATCCAGATACAGAATTTAATCTAGACTGGAAAGAAACAATACCAAACAGCAATCCATGTGATTTGGTTAGGACACTTTCAACAATATTTCAATAATATCATCTCAGTTTGTTTTATTGGTGGAGAAAACCAGAGTACCGGAGAAAACCATCGACCTGCTGCAAGTCACTGACAAAATTTATCACATAATATTGTATTGAGTACAACTCAATTTGAACTCACAACTTTTGTGTTGATCGGCACTGATTGCACAAGTAGTTGTAAATCCAACTACCATACGATTACGACCGTGACAGTCCGGATAAACGACAATGTGTTGAAGGCTTTTAACAACTCATAAAGTTCTATTAATTATTTCAAATCTATTTATTTTTTAAGTTGTGTTTCTTGAAAAATCTAGTTCTTGTAGCCATTCCAGATCTGACTGTTTAATACTAAACTGATTGTCTACATCTAAACAACGATCGTCATATTTCTCACCCACGGTCCACAATGTCTCAAGATCATAAAGCTTTCTAGTCTCTGGCATAAATACATGTACAATAATATTTCCTGCAAAAAAAAAACAACATGAAATCAATTAGCAACAGCATCTTTATTTTTTTTTTACAAAAATTTGAAAATGTTATTTTTACATATAAAGATTAATTGATTGATTGGTGTTTAGGGGCCAACTTTAGCAGCATATTTCAGCTTTATTATGGTATCAACAAATTATGCAAATTAATTTCCTACATGTACAAAAACAGCTATTATAAAGTGTGACTGAGCATGAAAAACCATAAAAATGTGAAATTTTTCAATAAATTAAGGGGCATAGCTCTGGAACTGTAAAATACATAATAGCCAAACCACTGGGTGCCATTTTCAATACATTTGGCAAATTGAAAATGAAGACAAAGTTTGAAAACAACAAATTTGCAATTTCTCAGTTAACGATGGCGCAATACTCTGCTACCATAAAATTTATACATGTAATAGAACGAAATTCAGACTGGAAATGTGGTCAAAAACTTTGTACAAGAGTGATTATTGTTCAACTCCAATTGATCAATTTTTCAGCAATCTCATCGAAACAACAAGTCATGTGTACATTCCATGAGATGATGATGATGTCCGCTTTGTTCTAGATCAACATGCTTAGCTCAATTTTTATCGTGTTTGCTCACTGAAACAAAAGTCTGCGGGTAGACATGTCACTCCACCCTGTCACATTATCTTGATTCCTAGTCAACCAAACAAAAGTCTGCGGGTAGACATGTCACTCCACCCTGACACATTATCTTGATTCCTAGTCAACCAAACAAAAGTCTGCAGGTAGACATGTCACTCCACCCTGACACATTATCTTGATTCCTAGTCAACCAATCTTTGCTCTTACTCCTTAAAGGGATACTAAAGCTCATTTTGGTATTTTATTTTTATCTCATGAAAACTTGCAATTGGCTCAATAAATGATATTTATGATAAATTATCCCGGTTTGTATCAATGAATCTTTGTAAAAGTGACATAATTCGTTGATAATTCTTTCATGTCATGTGGTTTTCTCTGGGTTTTTCCATTGATTGAATTTTTTGCTTCCTAGACAAAAATTAATTTCGACCCAAGTGATATTTTAACAATATTAGGGATTATATGGGCGTGCAAAGTATTTTTGGATTGTTTTTACAATTAAATTGAAAAGAAACAACCTTCGTCAAGAGTTGAAAAAATATATGTTAAAACGAGCTTTAATATCCCTTTAATGCTGTGTGCTGAGTAGAGAAGCAATAAATATCAAATTCAGAGTCTTAGCTTTAATCCGACTTGGGCTTAAAAGCACGATCTCCTGCACTAACAATTACACCACCTATGGTTCAATATGATATTATATAGCATTTAATTTTATTTCATACGAGTTCTAAATTTGACTTTTTCATTGGTTTAGACATGGTCATGTGTCATGAAATAATCTGTGTTAAAGAAATCCACCAACATGTTAATGACCACTCAAGGTTTTAGACTTGCATCTGTTTTTTTTAAATATAACAGAGATCGTGCAGTTGTCAATGTAAATCAACATGGCAAAGGATACATCTGCTCCTTCAATGAAATAAAAATAATAATTACTGATGAATAGTGCATTATCTTGATAGATAGACTTCCCTTGGGACAGTAGTACTGCAGCTCAGCATTATCAATGTTTCAGTCAATATTATTATACTTCACTATCTTTTTTCCTTTATCAAAAACATGACAGTAGTTTTGCTATTTCATCCTAAAATCAACTGCTTGACTATTCCCCCGGTGGTGCCGGTCAAAAATTGTAGGACTATTCCCCTCTGTGGTAATTTCAGCAATCATATTTCACGGACTTTTCAAATTCATTCATCTCATTGGTTTAAATTAAATGACATCATTTAAGTCCTCAGACTTTTTAATTGTGCAAGCTAAAATCCCCAGTCGGCAGACGACAAGTAAACAATGACTATACTCCCCTGTGGTAATTTCAGCAATCATATTTCCCGGACTTTTCTAAATCATTCATCTAATTGAATTAAATTAAATGACTTATATAATGGAATGATCCTATCACCCTCTAATAGAGGACAAATGTCAATATCCATACAAAAAAGAACGAACTAAACAAAAAAAAAATGTCTTTGTTAATTTCTTCTCCAACTACACACATGAAAATGTATTAGTTTAAAAAAAAACACTAATAGAGTAGACTAGAAATCCATCAGAAAAGACCCTACAATTTAGAATTTTAAATTGCACAGTTGTTCAGTATAATAGTATTATAAATAATCGTAGATTTTGAATATCAAAATAAGACCACGAGTGACCAAAGTATGCATCAGGATTAAACGGGTTGGCAGAACTTGTTCCATCCACCAGTTTAATCATTAATGCGTATTCGGTCACGAGTGGTCATATTTTGATATTCAAAATGTATGATTTAGCTATACTGTTTATTATATAGACTTATATATTCTATAAATTTCTTATATATTATTTTTCTTATTTGTATATTTCATTCCACACGTATAAATCTACGAGCAATGATACTAAGGGGTTCAGCTGGAAGGATCTGCCATCTTGAAAATGTGAAATCCTACATGTCATATTTACAACAACACACAAAAATAATTAAAACGTATTTTAGTTAAATTTGATCAAAATTGAAGCGTACACGAAGCCAAACGACATCTAATTTTTACGTTTTAAACTGGAAGTCTTTGTATGACGTCATGTTGGTTATGTGCCAAAGTCGTCAATAACATTTCCCAGATTTTTTTCAGTTTACAATAGTATGTGTATTCACCGTAACACAACAAGGGATGTAACCACCACATTTATAATTGTGTAAAAGTAGTTCCGGAGGAAAAAACTGATATTTCACATGTGACATACTGGAATTTATTTCACGGATAAATCCCCGTAATTCACACCTATCTATATAATAAAACACTTATAGACTTGATCTTCAGGTAATAGCACTTTTATTGTCCCCTCTGTACCAACTATTTTCCTCGGTGTTGCCTCGGAAAATAGTTAGTACCTTGGGGACAATAAAAGTGCTCTTAACCTCATACCCAGTCAATAAGTGTATACTATTGTCCCTTGGGCAATCTTTAAATCACAATAATGCCCTATTAATAAGTCACTAATATATAAATAACATACAAACCTAAGTCAAAAGCCAGCCAGTCTTTAGAATTTAAACCTTCTACATTAAGGAAGTGATGCTTGTTGTTATACAAACCTAAGTCAAAAGCCAGCCAATCCCTAAGTCAAAAGCCAGCCAGTCTTTAGAATTTAAACCTTCTACATTAAGGAAGTGATCCCTGTTGTTATACAAACCTAAGTCAAAAGCCAGCCAGTCTTTAGAATTAAAACCTTCTACATTAAGGAAGTGATGCTTGTTGTTATACAAACCTAAGTCAAAAGCCAGCCAGTCTTTAGAATTTAAACCTTCTACATTAAGGATGTGATCCTTGCTGTTATACAAATTAAACCTAAGTCAAAAGCCAGCCAATCTTTAGAATTTACACCTTCTACTTTAAGGAAGTGATCCTTGTTATAATATACAAACCTAAGTCAAAAGCCAGCCAGTCTTTAGAATTTAAACCTTCTACATTAAGGATGTGATCCTTGCTGGTATACAAACCTAAGTCAAAAGCCNTTAGAATTTACACCTTCTACTTTAAGGAAGTGATCCTTGTTATAATATACAAACCTAAGTCAAAAGCCAGCCAATCTTTAGAATTTACACCTTCTACTTTAAGGAAGTGATCCTTGTTATAATATACAAACCTAAGTCAAAAGCCAGCCAATCTTTAGAATTTACACCTTCTACATTAAGGAAGTGATCCTTGTTATATTTCTTCTTCTTGTACTGTGAAAAGTACAAAATGTTTTTGTACACACAACGTATGGACATTTACCTTTTAAATACAAAGGCATATAATAACAGAATCAGTGCCTATCACTACTAAAGTTGAGAGTTTGAATCCTGTTCATGGCGAGGTGTACAACATTATCTGATAAAGTTGTCACTGACTTGCGACAGATCGGTGGTTTTCTCCTGGTACTCCGGTTTCCACCACGAATATAACTGAAATATTGTTGAAAGTGGCATTAATCCTGTTTCCACCACCAATATAACTGAAATATTGTTGAAAGTGGCATTAACGGCAATTTTGAAAGTCGAGCAAGACATTATCTCTAGTATTACCTCGAGTCCATAGGACGAGCTGTGATAACAGTGATAACAGTGATAACAGTGTTAACATATATCATGACATTCCAAACTAACGTTATTGTTTTTATCAGTAAAGTCATAATGTGCTTGACCTCACAATGACCGATAATTTTCTTTTTTTTAAACAACGTGATATCTTTTATTCAAATGCTTGTTACACTTAATACTCTAAAAGTCCAAGCTCCCTGTTACATGACGAATAATTTTCAGCATCAGAGTCAGTCCATCCATATTGAAAATATTCCTTGGTGAGATCAAAGCAAAAATGTATATTACCGATAATAAGTGATTAACGATGTTTTTTAAAACGAGATGACGTTTCTCAGTCATCTCTCATCGAAAGGTGAAGCCCCTGAGATGAGAGATGAGTGAGAAACGTCCTCAAGCTTTAAAAAACATCTTTAATTATTTTATCGCTATGATAGTATGTTTATCAAGGATTTGGTAATGTGACGTCATTATAACGTCATATAAGAAAACAGTGATATTACTACGTGCATCCTTGACAACGCTTAGTGATTAGTGATACTTGGAATCATCTCAGCGCTTACGTGATATGAAATATATTGGTTTTAAACATCAAAGGGAAAATAAACAACATAGTGATAAGAGTAGTTATCAATATACATATGTTATATCAATCTATCAAAATAATCAATAATCTAATTGGTATAAATGAGTGAGTGATGGTTGGTTGATGCCTAATGAGTAATTTTTCAGCCATATCATTGCGAGAACAAGTCACAATCAATGAGATGATGATGAGGTCTGCTTTGTACTAGACCAACACAGTTGTATTTTTTTGTGCTACCTCACAACAGTTCTCTGGTAGATATGTCGCACCACCTTGATTCTGAGCAAACCAGTCCTCTTTGCTCTGCTCCTAAATGCTGCGTTCTTAGCAGCGAAGCAACAAATACCATTTTTATAGTCTTCGGTCTGGCCCGACCTGAGCTTAACCCCATGATCTACTGAATTTGTAGTGAGCAGACAAACCATTACTCCACCAATACAGTCTTTATAAATGACATACAAAAAAAGAGGAAAAAAAACATACAATTTCTCAGAAAAACTTGGAATACAGTCTGTGCCAAAAACTTTTCCAGCTACTAGCTCGAATAGCTAATTTTGAGGTTTTCTTCTATTTGTTTATATAAATTTCAGTAAAATTTCACTAGCCCGAACAAAATTTTACTAGTCTCAGGCATAGGGCTAGTGGCTAAATGCACAGATTGGGAATACATCTCATTATAAAAAAATACAGATGTTTAAGATGGTTTCACAAAATGTAAGCTGGATATAATCTCTCATTAAAAAGAAACCAACGGAATCTGTTGCAATATCATAAATTTTCAACAATAAAAAGTCAAGTATAATTAAAAAAAATATTACTTGAAATTTGAATTCATGCCTAAAATGTAGAAAAGGTTGATATTTTTGAGAATTTTCTATTTTTAGTAACAGAAACCATTTTGGATAAATATGTAGACACAGGATTTTACTAAATAACTTTGATAGGGGATCATACAAAGGCCATTCCAGCACAATTTTGTCTCAAGTGACAAGTTTACAAAAACATAAATGTTAAAGTAATCCTGCAATGAATAAGTGGCCTTTTAAGAGAAATGGCCTCTCTTGAACGGGACAAATTAGTAGTATCTTACTATCTCAGTGCATCTGAAATCTGGCCTGATAAGAGGGGTGGCCTTTAAAGTGGCCTTTTAATAGGGGTGGCCTCTCTTGAACGGGACAAATTAGTACATGTAGTATCTTATTATCTATGTGCATCTGAAATCTGGCCTGATAAGAGGGGATGGCCTTTGTTGGGAGTGGCCTTATATGAGGGGTGGCCTCTCTTGAAGGAGACAATTTCATAGTCTCTTGAAGGGGACAATTTCATTGCATTTTACTATCTCATACCACTGAAATGGGGCCTGATAAGATGGGTGACCTTTGGTGGGAGTGGCCTCTCTTGAAGGAGACAATTTCATAGTCTCTTGAAGGGGACAATTTCATAGCATTTTACTATCTCATACCACTGAAATGGGGCCTGATAAGATGGATGACCTTTGGTGGGAGTGGCCTCTGTTGCAGGGGTACTATGTAGTAGTAATTTACTATCTTTGACCTTTGGCCTTTGACAGGAGTGGTCTTAAATGAAGAGGGACTACTATAATGTAAAAGACTACTTACAATCCACTGAATGGTACTTGTTATAGCTCTACAGTGCCTGAAGGATATACCACTCACTATGACCATGTAATCGGCCAGGCGTAGATGATCTGGTAATGCAATAACGCAAATATCTTTAGCATTTTCTGATCGTAACACGGTCACAAGATCATCTATATCAAACACTCCTCTTGAACCTCCTACAACAAAATAATTCATTATTATTTTTATGTACACTGGTTTGCTGTATCCCAATCTGATTAACATCGCATCTCTCTGTTATTCCCCTTACTGTTATGTCACGGTGTATGAGACCTGAAGAAACCCTGTTACGGATCACAAGCCAGTGACACAATGTCATGACCTTTGCCGTCAAATGAAAATGGCACTTACGAGTTCATGAAAATGATATAATTTAAAATGAAACTGCTTTGTTTGCCACAAGCACTCTGGATTGTTTTGTTTGTTTGTTTGCTTGATGGTGTTTAATGCCACTTTTAACAATATTTCAGTTATATCATGGCGGTCAGATTTATTGGTGGAGGAAACCGGAGGACCAGGAGAAAACCACCGACCTGTCGCAAGTCACTGACAAACTTTATCACATAATGTTGTACACCTCACCCTGACCAAGATTCGAACTCGCAACATCAGTGGTGATAGGCACTGATTGCATAGGTAGTTGTAAATCCAACTACCAATACAATCACAGCCACTGATTTGTTGAAAAGGGTAATAACATATATTTATCATATCATGAAACAGAAAATTCCATATGAATTGAACCTGTTTTAAGAGGTCACCTGTCTTATAAGCCACTTGTTCTTTGTCCCAAAGGTGTCCTCTTAATACAAGTTAAACTGTACATTATTTGTACCAGCAATCAAATCATTTGAACTTGACCACTGTTATACTTCCTCAGTGATCATGACACAAGTCCTGAATGATATGACATCGTAAGTGTTGGCCACACAACAGTCATGGTATGGATTTACAACTACCTGTGTAATCAGTGCCTACCACCCTTAACGTTGTAAGTTCAAATCCCGCTCATGGTGAGGTGAACTTGATACAACATTATGTGATAAAGTTTGTCAGTGACTTGTGACAGATCTAAGGTTTTCTCTGGGTATTCCAGTTACCTCCATCAATTAAACTGACCGAGTGACCACCACGATATAACTGAAATATTGTTGAAAGTGGCTTTAAACACCATAACCCTAACCCTCTTGAAAACTAAAAACACAACAATTAACAGGACAGAAATCAAAGAAAATCTAGGTCATGGCTATTTAAATGTCTCACTTTTGAAATCTACTGGAGGTACCCATTCTGGTTGGACATCCTCTTCCTCAATATCGTGTGTAAAATCTTCAATCTCTACTGTAGATTTAGCAGTAATGCCATAGGACTCTGTCATATTCTCTGTTTCTTCATCAGTCTTATGAGCTGAAAAAAAAAGACATTTTCTTTGTGTCATTTATTTAATATTGTTTTAATGATACAGTCAAACTTGACTAAACTCAACCTCTTTGGGATTAACATTTGTGTTGAGAACAGACAAGTGTTTGGCTAATAATACATGTTAAATTAACAAAGATTTCCTAAGCTACATTGGAACTTTATATAAAATTAGGTCTTAACAGGGTTCCAGTTTATTAAGGATCCAGTTTAAGACATGTTTCACTGTATAAACGTCGGTGGTGTAATGGTTAGCATGCTCGCCTTGCGTGTGATAGATCGTGGGTTCGAACCATGATCAAATCAAATGAAAGACTATAAAATTGGTATTGTTGATTCTCCGCTAAGCACACAGCATTAAAGAGAAAGAGCAAAGACTGGTTGGCTCAGACTCAGGATAATGTAAAAATGAAAAATTGCTGAGTTGGATTGAAACAACAATCAATCACTCTGAATATATAAGACATGATAATAGAAGTAATTATTTACTTGCAACTATAATAATGCTAATAGAGGCTAAAATGAGCCTATATCTTTCACCAGAAGATTTTCTTATGGGAGATCTACATTTTTGTACCTTTATTCCACTTTGTACCATAAGTTTTATCTTTATTCCACTTTGTACCAGGAGATTTACCTGTATTCCACTTTGTACCTGGATATTTACCTTTATTCCACTTTGTACCATAAGATTTACCTTTATTCCACTTTGCACCAGAAGATTTACCTGTATTCCACTTTGTACCATAAGTTTTACCTTTATTCCACTTTGTACCATAAGATTTACCTTTATTCCACTTTGCACCAAAAGATTTACCTGTATTCCACTTTGTACCATCAGTTTTACCTTTATTCCACTTTGTACCATAAGTTTTACCTTTATTCCACTTTGTACCATAAGTTTTACCTTTATTCCACTTTGTACCAGGAGATCTACCTTTATTCCACTTTGTACCAGGAGATTTACCTGTATTCCACTTTGTATTTGGATATTTACTTTTATTCCACTTTGCACCAGAAGATTTACCTGTATTCCACTTTGTACCATAATATTTACCTTTATTCCACTTTGTACCAGGAGATTTACCTGTATTCCACTTTGTACAGTACTGTAAATGAAGATTTACCTTTATTTCACTTTGTACTAGGAGATTTACCTTTATTCCACTTTGTATCGGACGATAACATGTCATCTACAAAATTATTCTCTTGATATTTTTTATCTTGAAAATCTTTTCTAATATCGGCTAATACTTCCTTAAGTTCAGGATCATTTATTGTATCTGCATGACCATAATCTGCTTGGTCAGTTTCACTGGAAAAGTTTGTTTCTGAATTTGTTAATTCCTTTTTCATGTCTTCCAGTAATTCATTAAGTCCTGGGTCAGATTGCAAATTCCAGTTTTTATTTTCAAAACTGTCTGTTCTCTTTACATGTTTTTTCAACTTTTTACTCATTCTATAATAAACAGAATTTAAGTGAAAATTGCACACAGACAGATAATGTGGAGTTTTATTTCTGTAACCATGGCAACACTTTAATAGTCTGTGTTGATCTGTTTTATAACTGGAATAACACGGCTCAAAAAATGCACAATAGTGTCTGTTATTTTGCGGATATGTCATTGAAGAAACTGCATACATGTGTGGCTTAGGACAATTCAGTAACAATCTGTTGAAAAATCTGTGCATACAGTAACTATTGTTTGTTACTTTCAGTATTGTATTCATTTTGCAAACTTCTCTTCATTTACCTGGTAAAAAAAAGAAAAATCCATCATATGTTTTCTTTGCTTATGATAACTTACCAAAAACTGCCCCTACCCAAAATATATTAAAATAACCACCTTTAATAAGACTGGTCCTTTTATAATGAGAAAGTGGCCTTATGGGGGGGGGGACTTCTCTTGAGGGGAACTTAAGTAATGAAGTTATAATTGACTATACTACCTCAGTGCATCTGAAATCTGCTCCGATAAGAGGGGTGGCCATAGGTGGGAGTGGCCTTATAAGACAGGGACTATACATGTACATTTTTTTAGCTACAGTATCAGGAATTGCAAGGAACATTTTCTACATTAAAGTATGCTTTGCTTACATGTAAATGTATGACCAGTCCTGACAAGGTGGATCTGTTCAAAATCAGTGGTCTAACATCATAGAATGATAGTTTCAGAGAGATGATTTTTAATGATTATTTTCATAAATACTGGAAGTCATTATCCTCAATGAGCTAAAAAGGACAAAAGTATAAACATGACGAAAAAACTCAGGATATATGTATAAGATTTCTTAATTATGTAGTTTAAAATAACCTGAGCTGATCCTGCTTTGGCCCATATAAGATTGTTTTTTTTTAGCAACAGTGGCCATCAGATACAGATATTTTATTTACTAATCACACTCACAGTGCCCACTGCTGAGCAGAATAATCAAACAATGAATAAACATATATGATTGGGTTGATTGGTTACAGATATAATATAAAGAAACAACAAAAGACACAATTACATCATTTCAAGTACCAGTTAAAGTATTAAAGTACAAAGATCTACAAAAACAAAATAAAAACAAACATAATTAATCATTTGCATTTATATATCATTTATATGAAGAGAGGAAAGCAACCCCTCCATTTAATAAAGTCTATCTTTTTTCAAATAATTTTGCTACTGATGACATAATTAGCCTATCTTCAGAAATTAGTAACCAAATAAATTTTTGTTCATTACTTAAAAATGGGCCATCATCTAGATCTACATACATTGGTTTTAAACCCCAAGTTTCAATGTGTCATGCTTAAATTTTTAAGTTGTGTAAAGATAAAAAAATCGAAATTCTATATTTGACTTGCAGTTCTATGTTAAAATCACAGGCACTTGGGTTCAGGATATTTTCTTCTTCTTCAATTTTATCAATAAAATGTGCATCTACAACGTATATGAACCTGTTTGACATGCTTCGTTGTGAAATAAACGCCTTTATGAACTACATGTATACCCCATTTGCCTAATATCTACTACATCTTTTTTTTTTGTATATACATTTGTACAGTTAGATATATACTCTTCAAAAAAAGAAATGCATAGCTCATTTTACACCATTTTTTTTTATTTTAAAGAGATTGCTGTTTCAATAAATGTACATGATTTAAATGTCATTATGTGAGGACAAAAGAATTTTACTATGGGTTTTAAATGCCGGGTCAATAATATTGTGACTAGTCATGCTTTGGGTCAAAATTTGTTTTCGCTTGATTGCATCAGGATGCACGAGTTTGAAAACTTTGCACGCTTTTTGCATGAAACCCTAACTTGGGCCTATAAAATCCAAGGATTCTCAGTTACAAAATCAGTTGCACATGTAGACACTGAACGATCCAATTCATGCCACGTCTTAACGAAGACCAACGCAACAACGCTATCGGCCGGTTACAAGCAGGTGAAACCCAGACACATGTATCCAGTGTCTTGAATGTTTCCCAGAGTAACATCTCTCACCTTTGGGATAGGTACCAACAGCAAGGCTCAACACATGACCGCCCACGGTCAGGACGACCAAGAGTGACAACACCTGCTCAAGATCGTCATTTCCGGTTACGTCATTTGCGGGACAGGTTCACAACAGCGACATCTACTGCAGCAACAATTCCTGGACAGCGTAGAATTTCAGACCAGACAGTCCGTAACCGCCTACGTGAAGCCGGAATAAGAGCAAGACGTCCCGTTAAAGCTGTTGTTTTGACCCGCCGACACCGTCAAGTCTGACATCAATGGGCTCGGACACATAGAGTATGGCCACAGCAACGCTGGAGAACAGTTTGGTTCAGCGACGAGTCGCGGTTCCTGTTGCAACGAGGCGATGGAAGAGCTAGTGTATACTGACGACGAAATGAGCACTTTGCCACTAACTGTATTCAGGAAGTCGACAGATTCGGAGGTGGGAGTGTAATGATGAGGGCTGCAATATCGCATACTGGAAAGACAGCGTTGGTGCACATTCCAGGGAATTTGACAGCCCAGCGTTATTGTGATGAAATCCTGCAGCCGCATGTTCTACCGTTAATTCAGCAGAATGGTGCAAGATTTCAACATGACAATGCCAGACCCCACACTGCAAGAATTACACCGCATTACTCACGAATTCTAACGTTGCGGTGCTTCCTTGGCCGTCCAAATCTCCCAATCTCAACCCAATTGAGCATCTTTGGGACGACTTAGACAGACGCGTTCGCCAAAGATAACCACAGCCTCAATCTTTACAACAACTGGTGAATGCGTTACAAGATGAGTGGAACAACATCCCGCAACAAGCGATTCGAACTCTGATTTCGTCAATGGGTCGGCGCTGTCAGACTGTTATTGATTCCCGTGGTGGACATACGAGATATTGAACTGTAGTGACCTTGAACTTTAAATGTGCAATGAATTTAACAAGAAAATGAACATTTTAATTGTGTTTGTAGTTCTGATTTCTTGATTGATTAATTAAACATTGTTTTACTTGAAATTTGTTTGTTTCTATATCGCCCCAAAATTTCACTATGCATTTCTTTTTTTGAAGAGTATAGTAGATATTAGGAAAATGGGGTATAGTTAATAAAGGCATTTATTTCACAACGAAGCATGTCAAACGGGTTCATATACGTTGTAGATGCACATTTTATTGATAAAATTGAAGAAGAAAATATCCTGGACCCATTNTTTTTTATTAGTTCATAGCATAATATGTTTGTATGAATACAGATTCATTCAAACGATAGGCATCGTATATTTTACAAGGTGTGTTTCCGTAAGACCATCGGAATGAGGTAAACCCAGTATACGTTGTAGATGCACATTTTATTGATAAAATTGAAGAAGAAAATATCCTGGACCCATTGCCTGTGGTTAAAATAAGAGACAACAGGAATGCTGTTGAAAAGCTCTGTTTAATGCAATTTTTGTATATCTTTAATACCACAAAGTTTCTAAAAATAACGAAAGTTGAACTGAAGAGCACTGGTGTTAAAATAAACTTTCATATCTGGGTGACTGTCATCAGAAAGTAAAGAAAAATAATTTCATGCGACAAAGTTTGCAGGCATCTTGCATAAACTGTTTTTATTGCAGAATCAACACTGAGTCAGTGACTGACAACAGAACAGTTGTACAATACAGTTAAGTGTCATGGATATACAGTATAGAAATTATTTACCAAGTATCCTACAAAATGCACTGACAAAAAATAGGACGACAAAGTTCTGCTGTCATTTCCAATCCGAAAACAGATGATTATAGTTTTAAGTTCAACGTTCAAATAAATCTTACGATGAATGCGTATCGTTTAGTCTTAATAAACACTTTAAAGATATAGATGTTATTTTTTTTTCTATTCTTGGTGGTAGGTATGTTTTTAAAAACACACTTTTTAAACTTAATTTTCTAGTTCAATATTGACGTTGAATTTTTCTAACACTCGAACTTTGAACATTCAACTGTTCAAAGAAAATTGAATTCGTTGTTTGTAAGGAATTAAAATAACTCAATTATGAAGCACAATATGAAATGCTACAGTGTTTCTTCTCAGAATTTTTAATATTAGAAGGTCCACTGAAAGGATATATCACGAAATTTAAAAAAAAACGTCGTACTCGTAGATATCAAATTTAGTGCGCACTACACGTTTCTGGAATAACCTTCACTATGTACCCTCAATATCGTTATATTGAAAATCCAAATAATTTAAAAGAGCACTATCACTTTTGCTCTATTAAGAATCCATATTTTATCACAGTGTTTTTTGTGTGTGTGTGGTTTTTTTATACATTTTTTAAAAGGTTTAATCTCAAATCGACATAAAAGAGGAGGGGGACAGGGGGGACTACATGTCATTTCATCCCATAACCAAATCGGACCATAACCAAAACGGACTACACCAAATCGGACCATAACCAAAACGGACTACCAGGAAAAAATATGTATTGCAAGAATCTTTATTTATTTTGTGTGTGTGTGTGTGTGTATTGTTTTTTTTTTTAGACTAGTCTTAATTGTGACAATTACTTATTAGATTTAGGAATAAATCCAATTAGTACAGGTCATGAAGCCAAGTAATTATTGGTGTTTTAATTGGTTTATGACACCTCAATCACTTTTCATGAGTTTAAATGATTTGATTATCAGGTGATTGTATAAATAATGCAATTGGATTAATGATCAGGCTGAGTAAAAAAAAATTGAGACAGTCTACAGAAATTTTATTAAACCACGGTCCACATAGCAGTTATATAAATAGCACATCATTCAAAACATAAAACACATGACNGTTGAATGCTAAATTTATAAATAGTGAAGTCAAAATCCACATTTCATATATCGGAACATCTTGTTGATTATTGATCATTAATGTTATCAGTTTCATCAGTATCGTGAATTATGTTGATGTATTCGATTACATGATAATGTTGCATTACCTTTCTGTCATTTTAGATCATTTTTTTTTGTTTCCTCATTTTCTCCTTTGATCTTTCTCCCACCCTTTCTCTCCTTTCTCCCATCTCCTTTCTCCCATCCCCTTTCTCCCTGTCTCCCTTCCCCCTGTCCTCCCCCCTCATAAAACATGTACATGTAAATAGCTTAATTGATTTTATTCCTGTTTATAATCAGTTCCTTGCCCATGGTTGGTGGTTCTTTCCGGGTACTCCGACTTCTTCCACCACTAAAACTGGTCGCCATGATATATCTGAAATATTGCTGAAAGTGGCATTTAACACCAAAAATCAAATCAGTCAACCTGTTTATAATCAAAACAAGATGGAAGTTAAGCAATTGAATGCATCACAAGTTCAGTATATCGTTGAACACAGACACTTGTGTCTATCACTGGGAATGACTGTCTGTTGATTTAATATGAAACAGGTGCGGTCATGAATGCTTGCGAATCTGAAAATTATATGCCGATTTTATGCTCATCCAGTGCATCAAAATAGTGTTGATATTTTTGGGCCGAGATATGTCGGGGACGGCTTTTTTAGGGTCGAAACTAGTCTCGTTCAATCAAACTCTCATTAGATCTCAAAAGTTAACTACCGGTGTGCAGAAAAAAAAATTCTTGTCAGTATGTCAGAAGAGATTTAATAAAATTTTAAAATAGTAAAATTACCTAGGTACATGTACATATTTATTACCATAAAGAGCTTGTTTCGCTCACATAATAGTAGAGATACAATACAATGACACCGGTAATATACCTTCCGTCTTTCAAATGGGCTGTGACGTTGTTGATAGACAGCTGAGGTAGGTGTGTTATACATGCTTTTGTAGATAAATCAATGTAGATAAAGGCTATGTATGTCCCAAAACCGAAGCGTTGTAGACCGATCGAAAAAAATCGGGAAATTGATGAGCCGGTCGAAATTATTTTTCTGTAAGTTAAGAACCTTGTGTTATGTAAAGGAATAGGGGGGTCATTTTTTTTTTAGACAAGTGCCTGTGCTATGTACCCTCAATATCGTAATATTGAAAATCCAAATAATTTAAAAGAGCACTATCACTTTTGCTCTATTAAGAATCCATATTTTATCAAAATGTTTTTTTTTGTGTGTGTGGTTTTTTTTTATACCTTTTTTAAAAGGTTTAATCTCAAATCGACATAAAAGAGGAGGGGGACAGGGGGTAGTCTTCTCCTTTCTCCCAACGGAAAAATAAATCTCCCTTTGAAAAAAGGCTAAAAAAAAGTTTTGTTCATTTTTAATAAAAATCGTAAACGTTGAATGCTAAATTTATAAATAGTGAAGTCAAAATCTGCATTTCATCTATCGGAACATGTTGTTGATTATTGATCATTAATGTAATCAGTTTCATCTGTATCGTGAATTATGTTGATGTATTCGATTACATGATAATGTTTCATTACCTTTCTGTCATTTTAGATCATTTTTTTTTTCCTCATTTTCTCCTTTGATCTCCTTTCTCCCACCCTTTCTCTCCTTTCTCCCACCCTTTCTCTCCTTTCTCCCTGTCCTTCCCTTCATAAAACATGTACATGTAAATAGCTTAATTGATTTTATTCCTGTTTATAATCAGTTCCTTGCCCATGGTTGGTGGTTCTTTCCGGGTACTCTGACTTCTTCCACCACTAAAACTGGTCGCCATGATATATCTGAAATATTGCTGAAAGTGGCATTTAACACCAAAAATCAAATCAGTCAACCTGTTTATAATCAAAAC
>MJUT01045906.1:959311-973951 GCA_002080005.1 Gigantidas platifrons | reverse complement strand
AATGCATCACAAGTTCAGTATATCGTTGAACACAGGCACTTGTGTCTATCACTGGGAATGACTGTCTGTTGATTTAATATGAAACAGGTGCGGTCATGAATGCTTGCGAATCTGAAAATTATATGCCGATTTTACGCTCATCCAGTGCATCAAAATAGTGTTGATATTTTTGGGCCGAGATATGTCGGGGACAGCTTTTTTAGGGTCGGAACTAGTCTCGTTCAATCAAACTCTCATTAGATCTCAAAAGTTAACTACCGGTGTGCAGAAAAACTCAAAATTGTAACTACCGGTGTGCAGAAAAAAAAATTCTTGTCAGTATGTCAGAAGAGATTTAATAAAATTTGAAAATAGTAAAATTACCTAGGTACATGTACATATTTATTACCATAAAGAGCTTGTTTCGCTCACATAATAGTAGAGATACAATACAATGATACCGGTAATATACCTTCCCATTGACTGTGACAGAAATAATTGACCATGTGCATGAATGTAATTTTCAAAACAAACGTGACAATAATAAAGAGTGGGAATTTTGTATTCATTTTCTCTAGGTTAACTTTACATTGTGTATATGGTTTGATATTGGATGAAAAAATGGCACATACTTTTAATTCATCAGGATTTTATCCAGATCAGGGACCGTTTGTGCTCGTGGTCGTTTGGTATTTGGATTTACATCGACCGATGTAATCGGTGACTATCACCACTAAAGTTGTGAGTTGGAATCCCGCTCATTCTGAGATCGTACGCGATACAACTTTATGTGTTAAGTTTATCATTTTCATCAGGTACTCTGGATCCTCCACCAATAAGACTGACCACCTCGATATATAGCCTATAATACAAAATGTACATGTACAGATAACTGCTTAAGAGAGGTGGTCACTAAAGCAGGTTTGGCTACCTGTATGCATAGTTGTTAACAAGTGTACCTAAATTATATCTTTGCAGGTTAATTGATGGGGTCAGTACTATGGATACCAGTTGTACTGGTTATATTTTCTCTATACTTGTACGTACTGTCAACAAATGTGCCTGAACTAAAGGAAGATGTACATAAAGACACAAGTAAAAGGTAAAATTCATGTCATTATTATATGTTCTCTGTACCTGTACGTACTGTCAACAAATGTGCCTGAACTAAAGGAAGATGTACATAAAGACACAAATAAAAGGTAAAATTCATATTGTTCTAAACAAATGTTAGAGAACACTGAAAGTGAAGTGACAATCAAGAATGGTCAATCCAGAGACACTGGCAACATTGGGTACGAAAGTCACAGGATGAAGACAAACAAAACACAGAAACACAACACAATACAAAAAAATGTAATACTTGTACCATTATTGCATTAATCAATGTTGGAGAGATGAAACAGAGATACTGTAGGGTTTGTCCAATCTGATTAAAATTGTATTAGGGACTGAGGATGTAACATTTTAGGGAGGCAGCTATGTTTTTTTTCCCCAAACTTTTTGTTTTCTAAAAAAAAAAAATCCCCAAAAAAACAGAAAGTAATACTGCTAATTTCTAAATATAGAAAAAACACATTGAGTTGTTCCCCTTAGATATGGCTCTGTTTTGTCTATCTGTAATCATCTACTTTGTTTTCATATTAATCACATATTAACAGATTAACATTTGGTCTGTCTGTCTGAATATTGTGTCTGAATGGAACGGCATTTCAACCTGCGGATTGTTGTTTCAGTGAGCTAGGACTATAAAATCCAACTCGGCGTGTTGGTCTAATACAAAGTGGACTTCATCATCATTTCAGTGAACATTAACTTGTTCTCGCCATTATATAGCTAAGAAAATGCTGAGTTGGCGTTAATCAACAATCACTCGTATCACACTGTCTGTCTGTCTGTAATCTTCTTACTTTTTTTCAGATTAACGTTTCCTACCAATTTAGATGAGTTGACATCATTAGCGTCACTCCTACAGCTCTATAAAACAGAACATTTACTGTTTGTTTTACTCATATTCTGCAGTGCCTATCTGTATAAACAAACATTTGCTATTCCTGGCTCTGTATTTATGGTAAGTATAAATGTATAAAATACCATGGATTTCCAACCCCTGAGCTAACACCAGGTGGGCATATTTTGTATATAAAGATAGGGCATAGTTTCTTTGTTGTATCCTATTGATATCCACTAATACTTGATTGTTTTCTGAAAATGTTTTGATTATCAGTATGTTTATTCATTGTAATTACCCACTTAAACATCACACTAAGATTTCTTATGACAACGTTAGGTGTTGTGAAGTAAAACGTCTTATATTTTAATTCTTGTAGAACCCTACACTTTGCAAACAGAATCCAAATTTTTCAATTTTCAAGCAAACTTTTCCTGACAATTCTAAAACATTCTTTTTACACTTTGCATAAATGAGTTAGACTAAGAAATGGAGATAAATAGGTCATCTACTTTCATATCCATAAATATGGAGATTATAATGCCTTTCGAGTACCCCCATACACCCTTCAGCTTTGCCTCAGGGCGTACTGTGGTACAGCTGTACTTCTGCATTTTAAGATCTCCATATCTTTATTATCTACGGATATGAAAGTAGATAACTTTATATAATCTACATTACATTACTGGATAGGAGAGATAACTCACTAAAGTTGTCCATTGAATTTTTCTGATGTAGATTTTTCTTATATACTTGCAGTCTTTGTCTTAAATTATTTTTATTTATGCAAGCAAATTCTTTCATAATTTTCACTTGTCCGAATCCAGTTTTACTTGTTCTGGATTTGGGGCAAGTGGGTTAGCGCGAACACTGTATTTGTTTGTTTTTTTTTTTACATTTTACAGAATTTGCTTGGTGGAGCTTTGTTTGGTGTATGGAAATCATTCCCACTAGTCTGTGTTCTGTCAGCCTCAGGAGCTTCTTGTTGTTTCCTGTTGTCAAAGTTCTTTGGAAAGCATCACATAGAGCGATTCTTTCCTGAGAAAGTGAAATTTTTACAGGGAAAGGTATGAAATTAAAAAGAAAAAGTCAATACAGTCAAAACTGCTTTAGTGACCACCTCTACTAAGCAATAACTTGTATTATGTGATCTTATTTCTATTTCCCTTCGCAGTGCATTTTTTATCAATTAAACCCGGGTGGCTCAATGAGTTAGGTCGTTGGATCTAACAACTCATACAAGCTTATCACCAATATGGTGTGGGTTTGCGCCTGGCTTTGTAAATTACAAAAAAAGTGCACTCGACTCGCAGCCGCAAGTGATAAAGTTTACCAGTTGCTTTCCCATGATATACATATAGCTGAAATATTGCTGAAAGTGGCGTTAAACACCAGAAATCAAATCAAATCAAATTATCATCTCAGCCACTCAGGTCAGTATGTCCATCACTACTATGCCACTTATGCAGCCACCAGTGACCTTGTCTGATGAGCATTTGTTGGTAACTTACAGGGTTCCATTGTTTAACTTGTCATTAAACTAATTAGATGATTAAATAAATTTAGCACAGCAGTGTTAACATTAACGACAAGTTGAACAACGTACCACAGAAGATTGGTGGGTTTTTTTTTTCTGATTACATTTGTACTCCGATTTTATTCACTATATGAAACTGACCACCTTGATATACTTGAAATATTTAACACTCCAGGGGTTTCAAAAGTAGGTGGTAGGCAACTATATTCCACCTGCTATTAAAGGTCTTGAGCCTCCTACTTTGACCTTTTTTTTACATAAGCAAAACACACAAATAGCCACCTACTTTAAGTCATTGTAGGCACCTACTTTAAAAACTTTTGAAAGCCCTGACAATCATGATCTTAATCCTATAAGATACATGTATCTACATAGTTTGTTTATCATATTGCAGAAATTGGGTTACTATAATTAGATTTCCATGCATTTTTTAGGGCCGTCGTCGTGATGGTGATCATGTGGTAGTTTGATTTACCACTACCTGTATAATCAGTGGCTCATCACCGCTAATGTTGTGAGTTCAAAAACTGCTCATGTGGGGTGCACTCAATACACATTAGGCCATGCAAAATTAATTACTTGGTTCTCGGGCCCTTTTTTGTCAAAATTGATGAGGGAGGGTGGCATTTTTTTTTATCCTTTTACTGCTGTAAAAAGTGATGAGGGAGGCATTTTTTCTTCTTTTTTTTTTGTGAAAAATATGGCAATGTATAAATCTTTTCATTACTTTATTGAAAATTTCAATTTTATTTCTTCCGATGGTGGCAGAAACATCACAAGTGGTTAATTTTTATGGAAACGTCCAATCCGCTGGTCCCAACGTACCATTTTTTATCTCCGTAAACAATTCCAATAAGGTACAAGCTTCGGAGAAGCCCCCTATTATGTTCCCTGGTAAAACTGGCAAACATTTGTGCCGAATTTGCACAGAAACGATTGACATTTTGTCTAAATGTCAAACGGAAACACGTTTTTTATTTATACATTGTCATAACGATGCTTTAAATCTCATTTAAGCATGATGCGTTTTAAAGCGTTTCACCGACCACACGTAATAAGAGAAAAAACGGATGCGGTTGTTTTTTCCGTACGGACAGCGCTACCGCATTTAAATTTTTTTTTTTTACTATTTTTGCAATAAAATCGGCAATGCGGCGACGAATTTCCACATGCGGGCGGGCCTGAGAACCAAGAAATTAACTTTTTATGGCCTTATGTGATAAAGTTTGTCAGTAACTTGAGACAGGTTGGTGTTTTTTTCTCAAGGGTACTCTGGTATCCTCCACCAATAAAACTGACCACCACGATATAACTGAAATATTGATGAAAGCGGCGTTAAACACCATAACCCTAACCCCATGCATTTTGACAATAGCATGGAACTTATTTTCTGTACACATCAAAACCTGATATTTTGTATAGATTACTTACCGCATCAGTGGTGTGATGGTTTAGCATGCTCGCCTCAAGTGCGATAGATCATGAGTTCGAGCCCCTATTGGGTCAAACTAAAGACTATAAAATTTGTATTTGTTGCTTCACCGCTAAGCACACAGCATTAAGGAGAAGAGCAAAGACTCGTTCGCTCTGAATCAGGGTAATGTTTCCGAGTGGGACGACATATCTATACGCGGACTGTTTCAATGAGGTAGCACTATAAAAATCCAACTAAGAGTGTTGGTCTAGTACAAAGCGGACATCATCATCATCTCATTGAAAAATAACTTGTTCTAGACTTCATATATTGGCAACAATCGCTGCATCAGCTGGGGAAAACAGAAATATTTCCAAAGTCGGGACTGTTTGTTTATTTATTATCTAACTTCCGGTTTGATAATAATCTTCTAATAGTCGTTATATGAAGGATTTTTACCCAAAGAACATGGTCGTTAGTCGCGTTAGACAGTGGGTCGCTACATATAAATGTCGAATGCACGGGAAAACGCTGGGGAGGAATAAATAAGGTCGGCTAACAAGGGAAGTCGTTATACAGAGGGGGTCGCTAAGACAAGTTTGACTGTAGCTGAAAAATTGCCGAGTTGGCATCAAACAACAATCACTCACTAAAGAATACTTATGATACCATGACGACTGACATTTAACATTTTTTTATCTTTTTTTCCAGGTTGAAGAAAACAGAGACAGCTTATTTTTCTTCCTGTTATTTCTACGATTTTTTCCGATGACACCAAACTGGTTTTTAAACATGGCCTCACCGATTGTTAATGTTCCTATACATTTGTTCTTTTTATCAGTATTCATAGGTAAGCTTTTTTATGGGTGGAATATATATGTTGGTTTTGGTTTATGGTGTTTAACACCAGTTTTAACAATACTTCAGTTATATTGGGGCGATATAGACACTGACAAACTTTATTACATAATGAGGTATCATGTACACCTCACCATGAACTGGGTTCGATCTCACAACTTTAGTGGTGATAGGCACTGATTGCACAGGTAGTTGTATGTCCAACTACCAAGAAATTCGTAATTGGAAACACTATTCACAAATGTGTTGGATAACATTTTTTTCGGCACTTGTTCAATTTGAGTAGACAAATTGCATTGATTGGTTAATTTTTTGTTATATACAGTGACTGATCATAATATTGCTTTTCTGGTACCTCATTCATGTAGAACAAATGGTAAGAAACAGTATTACACTGTAAGTGTGGACGTGACAATTTGACAGTTGTTTTGAACATTTGTCATTGCAGGATCAACATAAAATGCATACATTGTCAGTAAATATAATATTTATTTGCACTCTTGACTCATAGCAAAAAAGGCCAAAAAAACTTGCCAAAGGCATAATGATGTCAATATTTGTAAGATTGCTTGTACCGTCTTTTAGCATGTATAAAACACCACAATCTTATGCTTTAAACTGATAATTTGTAGGCGAGTGCATTTTACCATAGTTCATTTCCATATTTTATTTTCAGGTTTGATGCCATATAATTTTATATGTGTACAGACGGGAGGTATGCTGTCTCAGATAACATCCATAGACGATATTTTTACCTCAGAAATATTTATAAAACTAGGTGCCATAGCGATTGTAGCATTAGTACCAGGAATGATTATGAAGAAGTTAAAAGAGCGAAAACAAAAACTGAAATCTGTTTGATATTACATGGAATTGTAACGAAAACTGTAGTCTGTTTTATATTACATGTAATTGTAATGAAAACTGTAGTCTGTTTTATATTACAGTGAAATCTGTCTAAACCAAACTCTGAATAAAACGAATCATATATAAACTGAACTATAGATAAATTCCCAATGTATGATTTGATTTTGATTTTTGGTGTTTTAACGCCACTTTCAACAATATTTCAGCTATATCATGGCGACCAGTTTAAGTGGTGGAAGAAGCCGGAGAGAACCACCGACCATGGGTAAGCAACTGGTAAACTTTATCAAATGCGGCTGCGAGTCAAGTGCACCCTTTTTTGTAATTTACAAAGCCGGGCGCGAACCCACGCCGTACCCAATGTAAGAAATCTTTGTTAAATTGACCTGTAAATTTAGACAGGATTCATTGTAGTTATTTTGTTTTATAGCTTCTTATTATTAAGATATTGAATTTTTTTTTTTTTATTTGTGGGTTGTTATTGGTGTTTAATGCCACTATCAACAATATTATATTTTCAATTATATTTAATGGCATTCAATTTATCGATGATTTGGACAAATTTTCTGTGATCTCACAGAGTAATATTGTCATTTTCATACAACGGATTCTAATACATACCCATTACATACATAGTGTGGTGGTACAAGTCTGTAGTGTGAACCAGGATCCCTACGAGTCATGATAGTGATGGGTTGTGATGCGGTTTGTTCACACAACAGGAACTATATACGTAATATGTTTATATAACATTTTAATAAACTGTGAGGTGTACCTGATACAACATTATCTGATAAAGTTTGTCGGTGACTTTCAGTAGGTACTCCAGTTTCACCCATCAATAAAACTGACTGCCACAATATAACTGAAACATAGTTGAAAGTGGCATTAATCAAAGAATGGGCCAAAGCTACAAATGCCACATTTGATATGTTTAATGCATACAGTCAAATTCTTATAAATATATGTCATAAAAATCTACACAAAACGCATATTTCTTTTGTTGAGAGGAAGTAAAACAGTATTTATTAGCTTGCATACACATGTACATCTGTTGTGTATTTTTGAATTTAGTATTTTCATGTTATTATTATTATTTGTTGTTCCCCCTTTCTCTGTGAAATTTATTCCCTGTCTATCCTTTTTGTTATTATAAGTTAATTGTCTTCTAGTTATGTATGTATGTAAAATATAATTTATTACAAATATTTTTGTTCATCAAGAGTTGTTTCCCCTTTCTTTACTAGATTTATTTCCTGTTTCATTGTTATATAATAGTGATATGTTAGTTTGTGTATTTGTAAAACTTTATTTATTATAAGCAAGTGATCAAATTCATTTTAAGCAATATACATCAGTAATCATAATTATAGCAATTGATAGCTTTGTTATTATATGAGGCACACAGTCATGTGAACATATTTGTTTAAGCTCATAAAATATTAAATATGATCAATTGTTCATTTAGAGCTGTCAGATGTTAGAATGATGTTTATAACTTGTACGTCAATACGCATGTGCGAATTAAAATATATCTGGAGTTTTATATGATATTATTTATATATCCAATAAAGGATGTGATGTTAGAATTGTAAATTTACAGGGTATGTACCAGTATTACTTTTGATTATTCAGTCTTTCATGTACTGTTTTATATAAGTCTGGCAACTTAATGATATATCTTTGATATCCATTTTTAGATCTCTAGAGTAGAGTTCTACTATCACTTGGCATCCACCATCATTTGTAAACTTCTCAAAATTCTGACCCAAACTTGACCTGATTGATCTTTTGTACATTCCTGTTAAAAAACGTGTCCGTTGACCATGCCAACCAACATGGCTGCCGTCACTATAAATAGAACATAGGATGTAAAACATACCTTAAGAGCCAATCAAGTCAAATTTTTCCACCAACTGAGATGAGTTACATTGAAATGAGTAGTATCACAATATTATGGGTTTTGTGGAAAAATTGTTTGTTTTGCAGATTTTTTTGCAACTGTGACATGAAGATTTCTAGAAAATCAAAATTTAGTTAATAGTCAAACTTGCTCAAGCAGTCACCTGTATTAAGAGGTCACCTTTTTCTTGTACTGTTATAAAAAAAATTCACAGGTACTGAAGCTCTTTTAAGTGGTCACGTGTCTTAAAAGACCAATTTTCTTTGTTCCCAAAGGTGACCTCTTAATACAAGTATGACTGTACTATAATATGCAGAGTTCAATGAATCTTCTTTACTAGGTGAGAGATATAGGCTCATGTGAGCCTATAGTTCAGATATTTTGTAAGAGTATTTTTAGACGAGAATTATATCATGTACAATGGGTGCTTAGTAACCAAATTGTTTATTGTTTATATATTGATTATCCATTCCTCTCCTAGTGATAAAATGTATTGTCAACAAATTCTTGTTTTTATTAAAAACACATCAATAATTGCCTTGTTTTAATTTCTGTTGCATCAGTGGTGTAATGATTTATGTGACTGCGACGAGTGCACTGGATCATGGGTCAAGTCCCGATCGGGTCAAACCAAAGGCTATATAATTTGTATTTGTTGCTTATCGGCTAAGCACACAGCATTAAGGAGAAAAGCAAAGACTGGTTTCCTCGAAATCAGGATAATGTCTATGAGTGGAGCCACATGTCTATCTGCTGACTGATGTTTCAGTGAACCTGCACTTCAAAAATCCAATTAGCGTGTTGGTCTAGTAAAAAGCAGACCTCATCATAATCTTATCACAATGTAACTTGATATAGCTGAAATCCTGCTAATGTTGGCATTAAAGACCAATCAATCAATCTATCATGAAAATAAATTTAACAAAGTCATACATGTTCAAATGTTTTAATATGATAAAAATAAAAAATTTAACAAACATTAAAATGAATGCTGCCACCATAAAATAGCTGGAATAAAACTAAATAGTACTGGGAATTCATTTAATTTCGTTGGTACATGTACCAATTATCGTGGATTGGGAAAAAAGGCATTTCGTGGGATAGTTAAATTCGTGGATTGCCGATTACAAAAAATAAAAAAAAAGGTTTTGAAATACTTAATTTCGTGAATTTTCACTTCAAATTCGTAGATTTTGCGTGTCGCGATTCTACGGTAAAGTGTTCATTTTAAGTAAATTTACAAGTACACCAAACAAATATGGATCATTGTTGTACATTATCAGCTTGTTACAATTTTGATAATTATTTGATTGCATAATTTTGACAGTACTATTTACATTTGTTTCTTAATTAATATTTCACAAAAAGGGTATGTCTTTTGCTAAACTTCACACTAGGAGTCAAAGCTTAAATTATAATTCTTTGTACTCTACGGGAACATGACATGCCATAAATGATACATATAAAAAAAAGTTGCATTAAACAGTACAGAAGAAAGGTGTGAAATTTTATGTCACAGCAGTTAAACATCACGTGTCAACAAATTATAATCCTGACCTCCGGGTGTATATGATACCGAGTATACCAACCGTTAATCCGATTATTATCACCAATAAACTTTATGATTGTCAATCAAAATGTTTACACAGCAATTATAAAAGGCAACAATAATGTTAATATTATCGATTGAAATTTTACCAAAAATGTTTTGTATTTATTTGTATCAACACTTCATTAAACAATACAAAAATAACAGAAGTTATTACCGCAAAATGTTTTCATAAATGTCACAACAATAAACAATTTATTCCACGTTTGTGTTGTCAAAACCTTGCTTACCGCCAAACAGAAATCAAATGGTCATTTTTCGTCGAACATTTAAATTCGTGTTTGCTGGCACCCACGAAAATTGCTTAATGCATATGATATAGTTAAAAGTATAATTAATATGATTGTCAATTAAGTCCAGTGAATATTGCAAGTTATTCCATATTAGCAAATTCTATTATAATACATTTCAACTAAAAGTCATTTCTTTTTAGAACAGGGAATTCTGTCAGAAATGTTCTATTTTAAATTACTAAATTACTATAAAAAAAAAAAGTAACACAGTCATGACATTTACCACCAGTGAATATTAAATCTGAGGCATTAAATACATTTTTTTATTCAAAATATAGAAGAAAATGAAACTGCACGCGTTGTCGTGCTGTGATACCCCCACTCGCTCTACATAAGTTGATTTGTAGTAAAGTATTAGATTAGAAAAATCAACCATCCGTGAAATCGGTATAATATGCGCATGCTCAGATCATGGCCAACCAAGATACCAAATATGAATAAAATGCGACTAAAGACAAATGACTAGTTGAGTACACAAGATGTGCGGACGGACATATGGTAAAACAAACATGAAAAGGGCAATAACTCTCGCAAAAATCAACCATCTGTGAAATCGGTATAATATGCGCATGCTCAGATCATGGCCAACCAAGATACCAAATATGAATAAAATGCGACAAAAGACAAATGACTAGTTGCGTACACAAGATGTGCGGACGGACGTATGGTAAAACAAACATGAAAAGGGCTGTAACTCTCGCAAAAATCAACCACCTGTGAAATCGGTATAATATGCGCATGCTCAGATCATGGCCAACCAAGATACCAAATATGAATAAATTCCAACAAAAGACAAATGACTAGTTACGTACACAAGGTTTAGGGACAGGCGGACGAACGGACAGACAAGGGTATTCCAGTATACCCACCACTCTGCGAGTGGGGGTATAAAAAAATTACTGTCTTGATTCTGTAAATGTGTGGATTAATTGACTTGAAAAAAGTCAATAAATCCACATATTTACCTCATCAAAAGATAGTAATTGCATATCGTGTTAAAATTAAATTTGAATTTTTGACAATTTTTCGATTTACATACCATTATTTCTCTGTGTTAAAGAGCTGACTTTTCTCATCTGATTTTTTTTTATTTGCAGAAATCATTTGGCCAAAAGAAAAAAATTATAAAAAAAAACAAAAAAACCCACCCTTTTTTAGAAAGTTTGGATTCTAAACTGTGGATTTTTTATTTTTTTTCATTGTGAACTGTCAGAAAATTAATTTTCATACCTGACCTTTAAATAGTTTAAAAAAAAAAAGGTCAATGCATAAAATTTTATAAAAATTGGAAGAAAATATGAAAACACAGCAACTAGGAATACAATAATTGCTGAGCGACATATGAATACATTAACATGTACCATTGTATGGTGAAACATGTCTAAACCAAAGTTCTTTAGGGCAAACTTTTGTGTTCAGAATTGACAAGTGTTTGGTATATACAGGTTAAAATAACAAAGATTTCCTACATTGGGACTTTATTTAAAGTTCAGTTTAAACAGGTTTCACTGTACAAGCAGAATATTTTTGCAGTGATATTGAACTAGTGATAATGTATATCGAAACCTTCAAAACTGATGTGGGACCCGGGTGGCTCAATGAGTTAGGTCGTTGGATATAACAACTCATACAAGCCTATCACCAATACGGCGTGGGTTCATGCCCAGCTTTGTACATTACAAAAAAGGGTGCATTCTATTCGCAGCCGCAAGTGATAAAGACTAGTTTACCAGTTGCTTGCCCAGGGTCGGTGGTTCTCTCCGGGTACTCCGGCTTCCTCCACCGCTAAAACTGGTCACCATGATATAGCTGAAATATTGCTGAAAGTGGCATTAAACACCAAAATTCAAATTCAAATTCAAAACTGGCATTGTTTTTATCACACTGCAAGATCAAAGAAAAAAGCCCAAATTACCGATAAATAAAATTGTGAAGTACATTTAACTAAGTCTTCCATTCACATTATTAACCTTTATAGAGAGAGAAATAATTACGATCAGTCAAGTGAAAAGAACATTTTAGGGGTCGTCATGGTCGTGATCGTATGGTAGTTGGATTTACGTTTACCTATGCAATCAGTTCCTATCACCAATAAAGTTGTGAGTTCGAACACTGTTCATCGCGCGGGGTACTTGATACAAAATAATGTGATAAAGTTTGTCAGTGACTTGCGACAGATCAGTGGTTTTCTCCAGTTTCCACCACCAATAAAACTGACTGCCACGATATAACTAAAATATTGTTGAAAGTGGCATTAAACACCATAAGTCATATTTATTTTTTCCGTGACACAAACAAAAGACAGTTACTGTATATTCAGAAATTAATGCGATCTTTTTATTATTGCGAAAAATGCGACTGGTCGGCGATCGCAATAATTAAACCTCACATTTTTAATGGTTTTTTTCTTGTCCAGTTTCTGTTTGATTTATCTCCCTTTTTTTTACACAAGTAAGATCGACAAGAGCATGTTCTAGATGGCTGACACCTAGGAAGCGGTGAAGCGTGTACATGTTTATTGATTGTTTTGATTACAATTTCCTATATAAATATGTCTATAAGGACAAAATAAAGAGTGTATTTAAACGTCTGTGTTTCAATGTTTTGCAAAATAATGACTTGTCAGTTTCATTTGATGTTTTTTCGTCGTAAGGGTAGATCAAAATTATTTTGTTTCCCATCGATCTTGTTCCGATAAAAGATTCATACAAGCCATAATTATTTTAAACTGCCGTTTTTGTTTACCAATTTATTTTGTACACTTCAGTTGATCATTCTTTGAAATTTCATTAATCTTTATATCACCCAAGCCTTCGGATGTTCAATTTCTGTCAACTCGGCACGTGACTAAAGTTCACCTGTTGAAAAAGTTTCTATATCCCCAAAAGCACGCTTTGATCGATAATATATTACCAACATGTGGAAATCTTTCTAGATTCTCATTCACATGAAAAATGTGTGTACAAAGCGTGTGAAAGGGAAATGTGTATCCACTTTAAAGGGGAATTTGCGGTAGGAACTACCGCCAAAATTTGTGGGCAGAGCTTATCAGCAAAAATCCTCGTTGGTATGAACAGCATATTTATGAAACTGTATGTCACATGACCAACGTGACCAAGGTCACATACCTCAGAAATTGAAGTGATTTTTGTAGGTTTTAGACTGATGAAGAATATTAATTTTCAATAATACTAAAAGTTTCGTTGGGGGGAACACTAGTGACCATGCCTGTCAAATATTTTGCACCAAAAGTAACTATGAAACTGTATCATTGACTTTTCCTCCTCGAGATGACCGTTGCCAAAATAATGAAGAAACTGAATGTTTGCTCCGCCCACAGCTATTTATACCCACGTTCCCGGTTTAATTAAAGGTAAACATGACACGTGGCTTGCACGGCGATTAACGACATACAAATATGAAAACGTTTAGATAAAAATTTACATCAATTTTTTTTTCTTTATTTTGGCACGTCGCAATAATTTAAACCTCACATTTTTGTCGGTGGTTGAGGAATCGCAATAATAAATGCACACAATAATTTCTGAATTTACAGTACATCATTGGAAAAAAGTTTTTCAGGACCTGTCATATAATCCGCCCCACATATATACCCAATAATCCCTATAAAGATAAATTTCTGTGGATAATACAAGGATGTTTACGGTAAATGTTCTGAAATTACTCAATAAAAAATAAAACAAGCTTGCAAAAAATTAACATCACAAAACAAATCTCTTGTATTAAAACAAGGTTTTCATTACAACAAACTTAAATTGATTAAAAAAATAAATAATATTTCTTAATCAACATATAAAAACAATCTATTCACATCCACATGTATTTCATGAGAATAAAAACTAATAAATAACAGAAAGGCAATTCAAATAAAAACAAAAAAATAACATGCTTCATCACCATTAACTAACAGGAATAGCTTAGAGAGACTATCCAATATTCTAACATGACATCCTTCTTTCGCTTTGTAGACAAATGAGTGATTTATCGATGGTATAATCTCATTCGCACATGCGCTGGTGAATGTGACTGACTTTTCCATTTGTAGCATAAATTGTGTGCGACATTTTCCACAAACGTAAATATATATTGCCGTCCTCCAATCAAAGTATACTACCGTATTTGTACTCTTAGACATATCAGAATCGAAATAAATCATGGAAGCCAGAATGTGTTTTGAGTTTTAACATGGGTTGGCAGATATTAGTAAA
>MJUT01045906.1:923702-934934 GCA_002080005.1 Gigantidas platifrons | reverse complement strand
GCACTGGATTTCAGCTTGTCCTCTTTAATCTTTGGTAAAATGCTTGAAAAATCAGTAGTAGCTGCATTCCGCCTGTTTCCTAGAGCAATGTACAAATAAGTTATTTAAGATTGCATCAATTGTGTTGAGTTGGGTTATTGGCAAACTCATTAAATCACATCTTCCACTTACTCCTCTTAATACCTCATTTGTCACAGTCATGGGAGATTTGGTGAAACCTCATTACGGGTCAGATCCAAGCTTTAAGTGACTCTATGTCATGAATATTTTATGATATGATAAATACAGGTTTTCACCTTTTTCAACTATTAATTGGATTGTTCGTAGCAAACAAAGCAGCTTATGTTTTATTCATTGTCTCCATTTTCTTTGGACAGTAAAGGTCATGACATGGGGTCACTTGTATGTTACTCATAATGGAGTTTGCTCAGACCTCACAGGCCATGACAGGTCAGTAAGTGGAGCAAATGAGAGACCTGATTTTAATCAGATGGTGTGATTAGTGTTTATCGTCACTTTTAGCAATTTTTCAGCTATATCATGGTGGAAAACACAAGGAGGAAAGACAGTCATCGTGAACTAACTAATGAAACCCATGGTCATGAGTAGGCATCTGTAAATCTTAACATTTGCAGGGTATTACACAGCAGCTGGGCACCGGACAAATTGTCCCGCATCTAATTGCATTTTCCACTCGGCTCCTTTGTTTGCAAAAATTAAAATGTCAAAGTGAAAGTAAAATACGGCTTTGTTTTGCATACTGGTTTTGCAGGATCCCCCCTGCTAGTTTAGGATTAACCCCTACTATTTGAAAATGAGTGCCATGCCCCGCATTTGAGATTGGTATCGGGGCATGAACACCCATCGATGATATTAGACTGGTGGTCAGAGGTCAATGATCTTAATCCCGTGTCCACTCAAGCTGCCACATGAATTGAGAGAAAATTGTATTCATTCTGTGTACCAGATTGCAGTCTTCGAAATGAAAATTTGAATTTTCTGGTCCGAATTAAATAATTGAATTCATTTTTATATAGAACTGAAAAATTTACTGCCAGTAATACTGGTCCGAACAAAGTTTTACTGGTCTTGGGCTGGAGGACCAAGGTTGGTACATTTGTAGATTACATGTAGATAATATACATAAATGATAGATTTGATTTTTGGTGTTTTAACGACACTTTCAGTAATATTTCAGCTATATCATGGCGACCAGTTTTAGTGGTGGAGGAAGCCGGAGTACCCGGAAAGAACCACCGACCATGGGCATGCAACTGGTACACTTTATCACTTCCAGCTGCGAGTCGAGTGCACCCTGTTTTGTAATTTACAAAGCCGGGTGCAAACCCACACTGCATAAATGATAGAGTTAATCTAAAAACAATATTTTATTGAATAAACAGTAGTGTGTTTTTCTGCAGAAAAAAAAACATATCATTATTTTCTATCATTGACAGATCCATGCAAATCCAATCATGTGATGTGTGTAACAACATTTTCTACTTTTTTGTACACAAAAAAAATATGATTATATTGCCTTATTACAATTATCTCCCCCTCTTCGTATGTGTTGTGTGCCAAAAATAGATTAAAAAAAAAACCTGTAAATCATGTACAGTGAAACCTGTCTAGAAAGCCCATCCCTTTAACCAGCAAAATGTGGTCTTTACAGACAGGTGGTCTCCAAAAAGAGGTTTCATTTTATATATAAATAATGACCAGTTGTTACAGTCTCACAAGTGGGTGGTCTCCGGATAATAGTGGTTTCTACAGACAGATTTCACTTGATTAAGATTTTGTTTGATTAAATTTACCTAACATCTTGACGGTTCTTGCATATATAAGATCGTTGGTTATGATAAGTTTCAGCTCTGGGAAATGACAACTATACCATTCTTTACATTTCAAAATGCAGTCAGTGAGTTCTTTGTCAATTTCTTGAAATAAATCTGAAATGGTAATACAAAATTCATACAGTTATCTTGTAATTATAAAGTCCAATTGATGGTTTGGTTTGGTTTATGGTGTTTAACGTCACTTTCAACAATATCTCAGCTATATCGGTGCATTCAGTTTTATTGGTGGAGAAAACCAAAGTATCGGGAGAAAACCTTGACTATTGAATTTGTACTGTACTGTGTTTAAAGCCAACATTAGCAATATATTTGAGCTACATTTGTATATCGTGGTATGAACAAATTTTATTATTTATTTAGAGACCTACAAACCCCTTAAAAATAAAATATACTTTTCTATAAAACAATCGAATATATATATATATGTACAAATAAAAGAAACATTAAAAAGATAAAACCATATATTTAGAACATATGTTATCCAACTATATTTCTGAAGTTATACAAATGCTTACAGAATTATTACCTCTAAAAATAATGAAGTTTTTTAAAATATAATATTCCAATAATAGATATTATTTTATATTAGTAAATTCTTTAGTATTGATTTCTACCTAAATAATTTTTAAAAATAAAAAGAGGTATTCACCTCCTCAGATGTAATATTCACTGCGGTAAATCTCACATGTTACTATTTTTGGAACATGGATTTTTTTTTATGAATGTTTTATTTTAATCAACCAATGAAAAAAAGTAAGATTTGCCACTTTATCCGACGGAACATTAAAAAATATATTAAATGATAAAGATTCAGATAATAACATGGTCGTGATGTAAACAATAATGTAGCACTACGTCAGGACAGTCGACATGTAACTTTTTTTTATTTCAGAAAACCACTATTTCCTCAAAATATAGAATAAAACAATTACTGTCTTTTGATTCTGTAAATGTGTGGATTAATTGACTTTTGAAAAAAAATTATATTCACTTCGCCCTTTCGGGCTCAGTGAATATAATTTTTTTCAAAAGTCAATAAATTCACACATTTACCTCATCAAAAGACAGTAATTGTATAATATATTCCACAGAAAGCACATTCTAATTAAACATTTGGTGTAACACTACCCTACATGTGGGGTCATGTCATGTAACCTTTCACTCATTTCTGACCATCCAATCATATTCAAGACAGTTAAATATATCGTGTATTTTGACCTAGCATCTATCCCGGTGGAGTCATATCATGTAACCTTTCACTCATCTCTGACTGTCCAATCATATTCAAGACAGTTAATATCATCATGTATTTTGACCAATCGGAAAACAACTTAAATAAGATTGCACAAATCATAAAGTCATAAATACCTGGAGATTGAAAAAGCAATAGGTCCTTCAGCTGAGGAAATAATTTAATGCATTCATCCAAACTCTTCCGTGCTAAATCGTACAGAGTGTTAGATTGTTCTTCATTTATAAACCATCCAAAATACAGCGGTCTTATTTCTTCAAATGTTCTAAGCTTCGCTCTAATTATATCAGCTGTAACTCCATGTGTGTTAAATTCGGCTAATTTTTCAGGATTGTTACACCACGGTGTCTTGGGTTTTACTATAATAACAGCATAATTATTAGACAAAGCTAAACTCAAATAGTTTCCCATTTCCCATCGTTTCACATTTGTGTTATCGATTACTATGACTGGTACTCCATTTAGGCATGCCTTCGTTGCCTTCTTATTACAATTCTCATGGGCAGTAGATAAATTTCTATGGTCGAACTGATATTCACCGTGTTTCATAAAATACTGATCTGCCGAACACACGCTGACGTCTTTATATATTTTACATATAAGGTTGACTAGAGTTGATTTTCCTGAGCCAGAAACACCTCTCATTATAAACATAATTTTTCCTTTTTGTATTTGATAAATAGTGCGCTTGTCACACAGGAATGGAAAATTGGTAGTTTCATCACCTTGATCACAAACTTCTGATAAATATTCGTCATCCCTTTTATCGGAAGACAAACTTCTGCCATCTATGTCATCAGTTTTGTCTGTCTTTTTCCACAGCCATTTTACGACTGATTGTGTAAGAAGGAAGATTTTGTGCACAAGAATAATCATTTTTAATAAGCTTCCTATTAATCTGAAAGAGAAAAGGTGGATATGGTTTACTTGGTTTATTATTGATTGCGTTGTGACGGAACAGAAGTTCCTCTATAATATTTATTCCTAAGAAAATTTATTATGTAATAAAAGTTCCAAAAGGAATTTATTTTATGCAATACATGTTTCACTGACATAATAAAAATACCAGTACAATGGAACATGTATTACATAAAATAATTTCCTATCCGGAACTTTTATTATATAATATATTGTATGGACATATAATTTGAGTTTTATTTCTTGTAGTTACAATTACTTTTATATTGGTAGGTACAAGTATTATATAATATTTATTCTGCTAGGTACAAGTATTATATAATATTTATTCTGCCAGGTACAAGTATTATAAATATAATATTTATTCTGTTATCTGATAGATATAAGTTTTTTAATATATTGTATGGACATATGATTTTTTTTGTCATTAGATAAAACATTTCTATGATATGTATATAAAATCAGTGAAGCCTAACTAATTACAGAACTTTTATTATATCATTTACCTATAATAAATGTACCTCTCAAAGGTGGAACAAATGTCATACAGGTGGAATAAATATTCCATAAGACTTGTTCCATGGAATAAATATAATTCAATTATTTTTTCCTTTTGGAACAAATATTATTAGGAACAAATATACGGTTACAGCTTAACTTCCAGCGGCAAAAATTTCATGCAGCAGTCCTCAAAATGAAAATTTTAATTTACTGGTCTGCTTCAAATTCTTGAATTCATTTTTATATAGTTCTAAATAAAAATTGAAAAATGTACTGGTTTGAACAAAGTTTTACTGGTTTTGGGCCAGGGGTCCGGTGCTCATCGTGAGGACTGCATCATGCACATGAAAGATGAGAATAAATTCAACAATAAAAAGTAAACAAAAATACAGTCAAGCCTGTATATAAAGGACACAGTAGGGAACTTGAAAATGTGCCACTTTTAGGCAGTTGTCCTTTATATACAGGTTCAAATTATATGCACTATTCATTAAAGGGGGAAAATATTACTGCCCTTTATAGACCGTGACATGTTATATACAAGTACCCTTTAAGGCAGGTTTGACCACAAGATCTAGGCTTCCACAGCTAGTTTGACTGTATACATAACAGATGTGTAGATATAAAGACATAATAGTGTCCTATGTTAAAGTGCCCCCATGGACAAGATTATGTAGAGATTGCGATAGGAAATAGTGTCTGGTGCTATGAAATTGTGGTTAGGGTTAGGGTTGTAAAAATGTTTGCTGGACACTTTATTATATGTAAAAGTGTCCGGCAGACACTTTGAACTAGAGGACACAATTAAATGCTACATATAAATCGAAGATGGATTTTTTAAAACAGCGGTTTGATACAGAAAGGGGTATTTTATGATGATATATATCAGATTAACATATAATTAAACAGAAAATAATAGCTCGAAGATCAATACAATTTTTTTTGTTTTGAAAAAAAATGGGTGCTATCAAAAAAAAGTATCATGTTCCTGACAGATAGTCCAAGATTCCTCTGCCGTCCGATGGCAGAGGAATCTTGCACTACTGACAAAGAGTACCTGCACATGTTTCAAAGTAAAAACAGTTCATGCAAAAAAAGACTGGTTTGTTTGCATTTTTGTTGATTTTACATAACATGCTACTGTAGGTGTCAAACCTATAATTCACCAATCAGAGCTTAGAACATATACAAAAGTAGTCCCTTTTAAAGAAAATAATTCCTTTCGCTTTGTTGTATTGTGACAAATACTGAATGGAATGGGATAATTAAAATTGATAATTGAAGTTAAATCTATAAGGATTATTTTGAGCCCAAATTTGATGCATTTAGTTGCATTTTAATACCTCTATGGAGGATTTGATGCATGACCTATAAATATTGAATTTCCTGGGGATGACCAAGCTATTTTTAGAGTAGGTGTTTTCCATAGCCTGGCATTCCACTGCAAGACTTTAAACATCCCCTGATATTTTCACAGAACGTAGAGGAATCATGTACGTTTCAGAAAATATATGGTCTTAGAAAGGTTAAACTTAAGATAAAATAGCCAGACAGGCTCGAAAAAACACAAATTTAGTAGAAAATGTTAAAGAAATTAATTATAGGTTTCACACCTTAAGGCAAAAAACGTCAAATTGAACTTTTGTTGCTATCATGTTCAGATTAGCCTAAAAATGTCACAACAGACACAAAGTAATTTTTTTCATACAAAAATGTGACAAAATGCATTGTGGTGTCAGATTACATGGTGGAAATGCATGTTATGTAATATTTTGGAATATTGCTACCAAACACTGGATATACATGGACAGAGGGTATTGCAGCTCATTTTATTTTTATTTATGGCTTTTTAATTATTGGGGATATGTGATTGAATGTGATTTTGCAGTAGAAAGGCATATAATATTGAAAATATTGTTGCTATTAAGGATTTTTTTTAAATCATCATGGGCCAGTTAGTCAACTTCAAATATAGAATATGGTGATATCATTATTGAATTTTTTTCAATCCTACATATCTTTTCTCATAAATTTTGGTATATTCAGTTAGAATACATGTGAATTGTACTTATGAAACAATATAAGGCTGTAGAAATCCGTTTTAATTGAAAATTATGTTATAAAGATTTGGTAATTTAAGCCATCTCAGGAAAATTATATTGACTGCTTAGCATTTTCTGTTAATTTTTCAAATTGTTAATTTGGATTTCATGTTTTAGAGTATTTTTTGGCTGTAACAGTACATTTGAACATCCAGCTTACTTAAACAGTAGGAAAAAATTATGTGGAAGCATATATTTATTGAGTTTTTGGGGAAATTATAGATTTGCACCATAAGAAATTCCAAGACTTGAATATCAATAAATCATATTTTTGCATATTTGATGGAATTAGAAGGAATTTCAACTGAAGATCTATATACAAAAACTTATTTTATGCCTTAAACTTCATAATTTATGGGGTTAAAGCATGAATTAACAAAATTAAGAATGATATGAACTCGTTTTATGGATTAAAAAAAGGGGGGGGGGCTAAATGCAAACATTTCATAGTATTTAGCTATTAAATATACAACTGAGGCATATATATGTGTAAAAATTGCTTATTATGTTAGAAATTAGCTTAATAACTGGAATATATTAGAGAATAAGGAAATTGTGGTATATTACACAATCTAAACTCAACAGCTGTAAATGAAGATATTTCATTAAAAACCTTCAAGGGGATACCTTTGCATTTGCACACTTATTCTTGCAAATATGAGACAGCCACATACCTCAAAAAGTTTTTTGTGGTTGATATTTCCTAAGGAATAGAAATAAGGCCAACAAAGGGTTAGAGAAGCAAGTTTTGTTGCTCTTTAGGTGTCAATCCTATAATTCACCAATCAGAGCTTAGAACATATACAAAAGTAGTCCCTTTTAAAGAAAATAGTTCCTTTCGCTTTGTTGTATTGTAACAAATACTGAATGGAATGGGATAATTAAAATTGATAATTGGAAGTTAAATCTATAAGGATTATTTTGAGCCCAAATTTGATGCATTTAGTTGCATTTTAATACCTCTATGGAGGATTTGATGCATGACCTATAAATATTGAATTTCCCGGGGATGACCAAGCTATTTTTAGAGTACAATGTAGGTGTTTTCCATAGCCTGGCATTCCACTGCAAGACTTTAAACATCCCCTGATATTTTCACAGAACGTAGAGGAATCATGTACGTTTCAGAAAATATATGGTCTTAGAAAGGTTAAACTTAAGATAAAATAGCCAGGCAGGCTCGAAAAAACACAAATTTAGTAGAAAATGTTAAAGAAATTAATTATAGGAATGTTCGCCAATCTCATTAGTGATGTCATATTCACTAATTTGCATGTCATTAAACAAATAATTGGTTGGCAGTAAAACAATAACGTAATTGACAGGAAAGTAACCATTTTTTAAATTTTTACAGCTTTTTTATTTCCAAACCAATTTTGGTTCTGTTAATTGTTTTAGAGACTTAAGAAAATTCATATTTGTTCTGTAAGTTTACATTTTTTTTATTTTGATATGATAAATTCATAATTCTAATATGAAATAATGCATTTTTATGCTTCAAAACTAAATAAAACAAGATTGAATTTCCAAACTTTTTATTTTGAATATTTTTATCAAACCTTCGATGTGAATTAATTATTGCTATCATATAATTTTCATTTCTGAAAGAATTATTAAATTATCGTAAATAACAAAATAATAATGACAATTTAAAGTTGAGCCTTCATTGAAAGACAAGCGAAATTGTTGATTTCCTGCCAACCACACAAATAAATTCTCAAGCCTGTGACATCACGGCGAACATCCCTATAGTTTTCAAACCTGTACTGTAGAGTGTAGTGTCCGATTTTATTATGCCCATTTTTTTTTTTTATTTATTTCTGTGAATTTCATCATGATAATTAAATTTAGAATTTATATGATAGTACAGTGAATGCAAAGTCAAAGAGCCTTTTCAACATAAATAAGTTTTCTTACACTGTTTTATAAAAACAACGTCGGTGTATACAGGGGATTATAGTATAGGGGAAGGAAACACGTTATACGATCTGCGGAAGATTTTCGTTCGAGGGTTTTCGAATTTTTCATTGTGTATACAATAATTATTCCTTGTAGGGTGTAACCCGAATAATCCAGTCGTTATATTACGCTCCCGCTGGTCGCTACATTTATGTGTTGTCTTTCCTTCGATTTACGGATTATGATTACCACTTTTGTATCTTCAAACTCTTCTTATATCTATGTTATGAATGCTATTTATTCATTATTGACGATCTTCTTTAGAAATGGGATAGTCTTTTTTTTTTTTTTAAATGTATACACGTTTTTTCCTTCATATAAATGTCAAAAATAGTAATATTTGGTTGAAATAGTATGCCACTTCTCCATGTTCTTAAAAATAAAACAGAAACATATATTATTATCTTCCAATGCTCTTTCGACACTTCGTTTATTTCTACTTTATAAAAAGTTGTTAGTTAAACGTTCTTAGTTTTAATTAAAAGTTGTTTCCTTTTCAGTTAAACATCCAAAATATGTATTTTTATCACTTGCTTTTGGGTCACTCAAATTTTTAGGAATTTATAGCTGTTTAGTGGGGTTCATATGTTCTTTTACGTATTTATTCTTCACAACTATATATATAGCTATCAACAATGACAAACGCTATTTTCATTCATTGGCGATAAATAAAAAATCTGTAATATAGATCTACTTTGGAGAATGAGCGGATTAGCATTTTATAGCGTCTAATACCACGAAGGGGGTCTCAGCAGGGATATACAGAGAATGTTTTGGTGTTCAAAACGTCATACATGATATTGAATTCTGTGTAGGATAATGCATCATTAGTTACAAATGATAATACTGAGGGAATACCCTCAACCGTCTTTAAATGAATCATTGAAGGGATCGGGAAAGTATTTTTGCGTTAATTAAAAAAAAAACATTTAAACACTTCATTTGTTACAGTTACCATTGATTTCCTACTATGCATGTATAAATATATAATGTAGTCCTTTCTTCAGAAACATTTGCAACCTTCTGTCTTGCTTTACTCCCGATGTTGTTATCAACGTGGATGCATTCGCTGTGACCAGTTACCTGCTGTGACTTATCATATTAGCCTGCAATTTTGCCTGTCCTAAGCCAGTGCTCATGCACATATTGCAAATTTGTCCAACTTCATTTTAATAATGGTGAACTTGACGTCTTTTTAACTATTTTTCATATTACCCTAACAAGGCGAAAATGATGAGCACTAAAGGATAATTTATGCATCATATAATTAAAAAAAAATACCCAATAGCTTGGGAGAAGCAGGGTCTTTTGCTAAATCATGTTCCATGATGAGGTAATTTTTGCATTTCCAATTGACACCACAATTTTATATAAAGGCCCACAATATGATCCCATACACAATTTGGTTATAAACTTTGAAGTGGTTTCTGAGAAGAGTGTTTGTGTGTATTTTCCACAGGATCTTTTATTTAACTGCAATAAATATGATGAATTAATTAAGAAAAACACTTTTTCACAAGATTAAATCATTGCTCTGTCCAAATGTGAAGTTAAATAGTTTCAAAAATGAATTAGTTGAGCTTTTTCTTCAAGGAAGTGATGATTTATATATGGATGATAACATAGTTATGTTTCAGTGTGTATATGAATTCATTGAAAATAGCAATATATTTCTAGATTATATGCTTTGTAAATATTTTAAATTGCTATTGAAAATATAATTTGTATTAACTATTATGAGTGAATGAGTGTGAGATAGTTTGTATTGTCTTGTATCATATGTATGTTGAGGAGACCAACTTTCTAGCCTTTGGGCTGTTTGTAATCCTCTTGAAATAAATAAAGCATTGAATTAAAATAACTATGTTCCATGCCAAAAGTGGTATTTTTTCAATCTAGCTTCTGTACCAGACACTAATGTTGCATAGTTACTTACATGAAAATATTAAGAAAAGTTGTTATTCCTGTTGGGAGGATCCTGATTCAAACTGAAAAGAAGATTTTGCAGATGCAAAACTTTAACCATTGTGAAAAAAAATTCACCTGTAGTATGCTTTCTTTGTATTCCTATATATCAAGAATCATTGATATGTATACTAATGGGAGCTGAGCCTGTGTCACTCATCTTTCATTCTGCTTTGAGGAAACTTAATACAGAACCTTCCCTAGGTGCTTCCCACCAAGTTTTGGTTCATTTGGCTAGCTAGGCAGTTACAGAGAAAAAGATTTGTTTTTATAAATCAACCAATCAGAAACAAGAATTGCTTTTGGTGGCCACATTTGTTAATGGATTGGAACTAAATTAGCATTCTGGATAGAGGACCTACCAAGTTTCGATTCATTTGGCCAAGCGGTTACAGAGGAGATTTTATAGAAATCAACCAATCAGAAACAAGAATTGCCTATGGCGGACATGTTTGTTAATGGATCGGGACGGAATGAGCAATCTTTATAGAGGACCTGCCATAGATGCTTCATACCAAGTTTTACTTCATTTGACTGAGGGGTTTCAGAGGAGGAGATTAAAATGTGAAAAGTTAACGGACGACGGACGCCATGTCATAGCAAAAGCTCATATTGCCTTTGGTAAGGTGAGCTAAAAAGGGTGCAGTCGACTTGCAGCTGCAAGTAATAAAGTTTACCA
>MJUT01045906.1:906922-920668 GCA_002080005.1 Gigantidas platifrons | reverse complement strand
CTGTTCTACTTTCACTTTGCTTTCATGATGTACAACATGAGAAATACAAATTAAATTTTATACAAATGGTGGATTGATATCATTTTAGAAAACAAATATTTGACATTAAGTAAATAAAAATTCATTTTCATGTTTTTTAATTATGAAATGGGAGATTTATTATAAATATTTCAAGTTATTAAACAATATTCTATTTATCTAGAACATCACATTTCAAGATGTCTGCGCCCATAGATTCAGAAATCTTTTTCTGGTGCAATTTTGTGAAATTTTCACTAAGAGGCTCCTATGAATGCAGAACTTTTGTTGTGCAATAGCTTTTCGGTTTATTCATCATGAATTTCCTGACAAATGAGCAAGTCAAAGATTTAAGGGCAAAATCGCTAGAAACATTTCACACAATCCCCAAAATAACAAGTCATGTTTTATCATATGAAGACTTCTTTCGTACATATTTACTCCAAAACTGTCCATGTATTTTAGCTCCAGTATTCACAGAAAATTGGAGAAGCAGAAAAGAGTGGTGCACAGAAGATGGAAGTCCAAATTTTGATTTTCTGCAAACACAATTTGGTATGTTCACAAATGCAGACCACAGCAGGGGAAATAGATAGGGGTGTTTAATATGTACTTGGTAGGGATGCCAGACAACTTGACCCGCGGACAATTCAGACAGAGACAAGTCAGCCCGTATGTTAAGACAACTCGGACCATATCATAGTCCGAGATTCCTCTGCCGTCCGACGGCTTATTTAGAACTTGGTGTATCCGTGGGACACTCTCTGAGGGTAAGATGGTTATGAATGATTAGAAAAATTATTGGTGAATCGATTTATATTAGGGTTTCTGACAGAAAATAAAATCTGATATCCACAAAACGTGGAAATGTTCCTCAGAGTTTGTGAGGCAAATCCGCTGTTTTGCTTATCGAGAGCTCTCTGACGTTCAACGACAACAACAAGATGTAAAAAGTCATCGAACGGCAGAGGAATCTCGGACTAACCGTATCGGTGCGTCTTTTTACCACAGAACACCACAGAACTCCACCGAATACCACAGAACACTATATATAATAGAATTAGCACAGAACACTTAAAATTCTATTAAATCTGATTAAATATGTAAAAAAATGTTTATTTGTTTAAATAGTTTAGATATATGTTTGTGCATTGTAGTAGAAATGGGTTAGTTTAACTAGAGTTGTCTCTCTTTGCAGACTATTTTCGGGGGAAATAGATCATGAGATTATTGTTTTATAATTTTCACATGGCTTCACCTTGATTGCAGTAATTAGATCAATTGACACAAGTTTTTATAGACACATTTTTATCAATCTTAGACGTGGATTTTTAATGGTTAGACTATCTATCAAAATCCTTGAAATGAAGTTGCACATACAGACATCTGTCAAAAGAATTTATGGAAACATAAAAAAAACATATTTAAAAAAAAATGTATTGTGAAGTCATTTCTGGATAGATTTTAACAACATAAGTAGTAAATAACCAATCAAAATATTGACTATTTCGAAGGTTTTGGTGTAAAATTTGTAAATATCTATCCAGAAATAACTTCACAATAATTTTTGGAAAAAATATGGTTTTGGTTGATTATATAGGGATTTTTTTTTTACATTTCCCAATACTTTTGACAGATGACTGTATCTTTATGATTTCTGTCAATTTTATTTGAAAAAAACTAAGACAACAATAATTATTGATGGTACGAGTAGTCTTTTCATACGGTCCGGCTAGTCCTCGCTTACAAGCCGACTAGTCCTTGCTTACGGGCCGACTTGTCCTCGCATACGGGCCGACTTGTCTCGGTCCGAGTTGTCTGCGGGCCGAGTTGTCTGGTTACCCTTGATAGACACTGATATGACAGCCACGTTCGATTATCTCCCTTGCTTGTAGATGTAAGAACAACACATCTATTAATTCCTTTTATATTCATTATTATGAACAAATTCATGTATAGTCTTTTGTATTTAGAAATAATATGAATGTTTGTACATTTCTCATTAAAAATGAATATTAATTGTGCACTACGGTGTAAAACAATCCAAATTACCAACGTTGGTTTTTTTATGCTAAATAAGATTACATTCTCTATATATTTGCAAACCTCAATTTCCTTCGCTCTCAACTTCATCGACAAATTTCCAGTATGGCTGTAATCACCTAGAGTTAATCATGCCTGACCACAGGCACTAGACACTATATCAATAAACAAAATTCTATGTATTCAAGTGATTAAAAGAAAATTGGCAATGTGTAATATTAATATAATAATAATTAATTCAATTTTTGGTGTTTAACAGCACTTTCAGCAATATTTCAGCAATATAATGCCGACTAGTTTTAGTGGTGGAAGAAGCCGGAGTACCCAGAGAGAACCACTGACCATGGGCAAGCAACTGCTAAGCTTTCTCACTTGCGGCTGCGAGTCTGGTGCGCCCTTTTTGGTAAATTACAAAGCCAGGCCATGCCATATTGGTGATAGGTTTGTATGAGTTGTTAGGTAATCCATCTACCTAACTCATTGAGCCACCCGGGCCCTAATATTACCTAATGTAAATTATTGAATCATTATGAATACATGTACATTGAATGAATCAGTTGCAGTATCTTGTTTTAAGGTAATACAGAGAAACCTGTCTAAATCAAGCCCTGAGTAAAGCAGATTTCTGTATAAACTTTAAATAGAGTCGCAATGTAGGAAATAGTTGTTACTTTAAACCTGTTTCAACCAAACACCTGTCAGTTCCAAACATGAAAGATGATTCTAAGGAGGTTCAATTTAGTCAGATTTCACTGTATTCAAATTGAAATTAAAATAAATTCTCTTTTTTCTGAAGAATGTATGAAAATGTATTATCTTTTCAGGAGCAATCACTGTCCCAGTTGCTAATTGTAAGATGAAACAAGATGGATCCCATCCAAAATTAGAGATGACATTAGACGAATTTGTTTTATACTGGAAGGAATATAAAACAAGGGAATACCCAGACAGTATGGATTGTCTATACCTAAAAGATTTCCATTTTAATAGGTATTTAAGCAATATATGCAGATACTAATTATTTCAGGTCAGAGGTCAACTTACCAGTACTTTTACATCAAAAAACATTTTTTTTATAATTATTCTACCGGTCAAAGAAAAAAGTATAAAATTGGTATTCTGGGTTATGGTGTTTAATGCCACTTTCAACAATATTGCAGTTATATCTTGGCGGTCAGTTTTATTGGTGGAGGAAACCAGAGAAAACCACCGACCTACTGTAAGTCACTGACAAACTTTATCATATAATGTTGTATGGAGTACATGTACACCTCGCTAAGAGCAGAATTCGACCTCACAACTTTAGTGATGATACATAGGCACTGATTGCATAGGTAGTAGTTAATCCAACTACCATATGATCACTACGACGATGACCTCTATAAAATTGGTATTTGCTGCTTCAAAAATAGTAACTCGGCATTTATAAGAAGTAAAAACACAATTTATTGTGCTTATTTTTAACCATGATGCTGCAAAGTCACACTCTGCTTATGTTTTGATGAAAGCTGGGTGGGTGAACAGGTAGGCAGATGGATGCAATCAAATTGGTGTATGTATCATTTGATTGTGTGCACTCTGGCAAATTCATTTTTTTCACATATTCTCACCAAATTAATACACAATCTTTATTACAAGATTACCTTATTTAAGATTGAAAATGAGTGATTTGGGAGTAGTTTTTGTTGTTTTTTTTTGTGGTAAAATCTAAAATTTTGGGGGTTTTTTATAATAAAAAGATGTGATTTTTTTTATAAATATTGGGAAAAAATTATTATTTAAAAAAAATAAGCTCCAAGACATCACATATACTTATCATTATTTTTCATAATTCTTGGTTAATAATACTCTTTTCATATTTCCAGGGCATTTCCTGATTACAAGGCTTACGAGACTCCAGAATATTTTTCGTCAGATTGGATGAATGAGTTTTGGGATCAGAGAGATGATGTCAAAGATGATTATAGATTTGTTTACATGGGACCGAAAGGCTCATGGTAATTTTTTTTTATCATTTTGATTTGTGAAGTTTCCATTTTAATCAAGTGGCAAGTATGAAACAAACATACTATTGTTGATTTCTAACATGATTTTATACTGACATAATTTAATAAATCGTATGGTAGTTGGATTAAGAACTATGTATGCAATCAGTGCCTATCACCTCTAACGTTGTGTAAGTAAGTAAGTAAGTAAGGACTTTATTTCAAGAAGGTAACACAGTTAGCAACAATAAGCTAATCTTCCCTGTTAGTGGCCCTCAAAACAATAATGATCAAATACAGCAAATACAATTTCAAACAATAGTGAATACATACATATTATTCACAACAAAATATCACAATATGTGTATAATGGATATCATGTCATTATAATTCGTTATTTTGTTTTGACATTAAATAATCTGTATATTTCCTTTTGAAAAGATCTTTATTTTGAATTAATTTTAAGTTAGGAGGTAAAGAATTCCATAAAATAGTTCCGGAGTAGTGAAAAGTTTGTTTCATAAAATTAGAATTTTGTGAGTTCAAATCCAACTGAGGCGAGATGTACTCGATACATTTTGTGATAATGTTTGTTGTGACTTGCGACAGATTTCCTCCACCAATAAAACTGACCGCAACGCTAAAACGGATATATTGTTGAAAGTGGTGTTAAACACCATGACATAAACCTGACATTTAGCAAAAAATATCCATATTTTAAATAACTGGTTACAGTATACTTTCAATAAATTGTCACACTTTTTAGGACACCATTTCATGCAGATGTATTCAGATCATTCAGCTGGTCGGCCAATATTTGTGGAAAGAAAAAATGGATATTTTTCCCACCAGGTATGAAGAATTATTAATTTAAGTAAAAGTTGGAACCTTGATATTAAACTGAGATAAAATGTGTCACAGGATATAGGATGGACCATAAACCATGACAAAATTTTATGACAGAAACATTTTGTGATTGTATTAAGGAATTTTCATTTAAAGTTTGTTATTTTCTGTTTTTCAAATTTTATAGAAAAATATCGTGACCCGAAAAATGAAAAAAGTGAATAATCTGACACTGCAGTATTCAAAAAGAAATTTTGATCAAATTCAGGGATCGAATTTAACTTTTTTTTTTCACTAGCAAAAAATAGCCAGTACAATTTTTTTCCACTAGCTAAATTAAATCACTACTAGCTAATATTTTGAAATCAAAATTTAATGATTATTGGACATTATAACATTGATTAGGCAAGTCTGGCAAGAATATATTAGAATTTAGGTAAGAAATTAGCTCTCAAAAGAGCATTATAAATAAAATATTTCCATCCTAATATTTTTTACTTCATTTTAAATTATGATCCTGTTTTTTTTTTTCCAAATTGTCTCACATTAAAATGAAATGGTTGTTGTTCCCTTATTTATTTAAAGGACAATTCACTGGTTTTTAAATTTGTATTTGCTTCAGTGCACAAATTCACATTTTAGTTGATCCCAAGATAATTTATTTTTAGATCATCAGTGTACTTCCTGCTTATAAAACTTCAAATTAAAAGGTAAATCTTTCAACAAAAATTAATGACATTTAGATATTTATATTTATTATAATATGCAAATCGTCTCTGATTATAGATGTATGTTTATTTTTAACATCACATGTATCTAATCAGTATTTACAGAAAGGTCAACACGGGTGTCAAATTGTAAAACGTTTGTAAAACCTTTTCCCATTTTTTTTAACAGTTTTCACAGACAACGTAACACTTACACATTTATTGTTATTATTGGAGTCTTTATTGTCTGTAATGTTATCATTTGTGTGACCTTTTTTGTTGTTTGCACTGAAGAAATCAGTAATTTGGTTCATGGTTTCACTTTGACACATGCATAATTAATGGAGGTCATGAAGGCGTAATGCAGTTGAATGTCATATGAACGCTTTAACTGCATGGATAAAACATTAAAGCATCTATTAGACGTAAATTTAACAGTCACAGTCACTTAAATGATTTTGACAACTACGATTTTATAAACAAAACTGAAAGTAGGAAAATTTAGCACACTCGCAATTTTTTTCGAGTTCTTTTTTGCTTTTACTCACTAAATTTAATTGTTACTCACATTTAGCAAGTATTTACCATTAAATTTTATCCCTGAAATTTGAACAAAAAGTTAGCGATTTTTCTTGTAAAAAAATAACAATATGATATTCTGGTCACTATAAAGTGAAATGGTTAGATACCTTTGGTATGGTTGTGTTTTAATCAAATATTCTTATTTTTTGTCGGTGGACAAAAAATGTTTTTTTTTTCACTATTATTTGTATTTGACTGATCCTTCTGAAATTGAATTTTATGATCCTTGAGACAGAATAAAGGTTCAAACTGATTTTGAGGATTCCAGCCAAACGAGATGCCAAATATCGTTGATACGCTGTTGTCGCATAGACTAAAAAATATTCCTCATGTCAATTCCATACAATTCTTTTTATATTCAGTTGAGTTGAAATGAGAGTTGATTTATCCTTTTGTTTATATTGATGGAATTGATTACCATCAGTTTAAACTTTCCTTTTATATGATTGATTGGTGTTTAATGCCAACTTGAGCAGTATTTCAGCTATATCATGGGTTCTATTTATGAAAATGTATTTCGGACAGCAGGATAAAAATAAGTATCGTAGAAACTCTGAAAGTCATGTATTAGCCACAGAAATTTACTCTTAAAGGTATTTTCGAGGATTATATACATGTACATGTACTACGATAGGTTCTGAGAAACTTTTCCCTAGATGTCGAATGTGACGGTGCACTGCGGCTAATAGAAGACCGTTTATGGTATGTCATATGAAAATCTTAATATTAATTCAACCGTCATTTGATTTTTTGAAGGTGAAGAGGACTGTTTAAAAGATATAAATGGACATCTCGTATTTGATGTCAATTCTGAAGAGTTAGAGGATTCTTCAAAGTACCCCAACTATAATCAACTGAAGCACAGATTTGAAGTCATACAGTCGGCAGGGGAGATAATTTTTGTACCAAGTGGTTGGCACCATCAAGTATATAACCTGGTAATGTTATTGTACAGTCAAACTTCCTCATGGAGTCAGTCAATCACCTCTATTAAAAGGTCACATTTTTTTAAGCCCTACCATAGAAAATTTCATTTGAATTGAACCTCTTTTAAGATGTTACCTGTCTTATAAGGCCATATTTTCTTTGTTCCAAAGATGACCTCTTAATACAGGTTTGACTGTATGTCATTATGAAAAGGAATTTAAACAGTGATGGTCAATAATTCCACTAATAATATTTGTTCTCAAAATTCTTTTTAATAATTAACCTTTGTACTTAGCTTTGATCATTTTTTAATCAAATTCCTTTTTTATAATTTTTCTTTGAAGACCAATTTTGTAAGGCAATTAAACTTAATTGGAAAATCATTAAACTCTTATCTAAAAATAAAATATCTACCGGTAAAAATAATAAGAGAAAGTTATTTTTATCATAGCTTGTCCAAGCTGTATAATCCTTTTGATGATTAATATACAAAGAAAAAAATCCAACTTAAAAGTAATTGGAATAATTTAATCTGAGTTTATGCATATTTATTTCTCATTTAAACAAAAATGAAATAAACAAATTGGGGGATGGGGGGGAAATTGACCAGGGGGCTATCACATCGATATAGAACAAAGAACAGTAGAGTATGAGCCTAGGACATAATTTTTCAGTTGATATGTAACTTGCGGCAGGTCAGGGTTTTTGTCATGTATCTCTGGTTTCTTCCAGTAATGAAATTCACTGCTGCAATATAACTGAAATATCATTGATTGTGGCAGTTAATTATCCATACCCAAATCTCTCATTTGCTCCCCTTTACTGATTTCGTGGCAGCGGAGATTTGAAGAAACACCATTACTGGTCACATGTGAGTGACCATGTGACTTGTGTCAGGACTTTTTTTTGTTGGTCCAATAAAAATGCTGCTTGCAAGACTATGGAAGACCAATAATTTAATGCTAAACTGCTTTGTTCGCCATGAGCAATACAATTGGCCGAAAAAGTTCATAACATTTTTATCGTCTTATATAATATTAATGAGATAGTAACTTGCATGTGACCTGTACCAAATTGGAGTACCTTCAGATCTCCCACGCCACAACATATCATTATTTAGAGGAGGATGTGAGAGATCTGAGTTTATTCAGTTTACTTTAACCCAAACTCTAACTCTATAATATGCACTTTTTCCATAGTTTCCGTGATTTTCCACGCTGTGTTGGCACAAAATCGTACAACATACAAAATTGATACCCATAGCACACATATACATGAAAGCTCACCTTCCCTGCTTGGTACAGGCACTTCAATAAAAAGTGTCACAGTAAAACTAGTTTTATCAGCCCATACATCCTTTCTTACTGAAATAATGCTACATTTTTTACAGGAGGACACAATATCAATAAATCATAACTGGTTAAATGGTTGTAACGTAGATATCAGCTGGGAATACATAAAACAGGGACTGAGGGATGTGGAAAATGAAATTCAGGACGTTAGAGAAGAAATGATTAAAGACAAAACATGGTATCAACATTGCCAGGTATTAACATCTTATGTTCGGTTCGTCTTTACCTCCAGTTGCTTGTATAAAGGTTCATGTCTTATTTACGTTATTTGTGTGTTTGCATACAGTGGTGTCCAACACATATTTTGTTGTGTTTTTTGTTTTTCTTCGTCTTGTGTACCCTATTTTGCCAGTTTCTCTGGATTATCCCATTTTGTATTGCCCCGTCTATATTCTCTAACGTTTATTGACATGCGTGTATAGAGATATGATCTGATCTTTCCTGCGTCAAACGTTCACGTATGATTTTCTTTTTTGACTAGGATGAAAATTTCAAATTTTTTCTTGATAACTTGACAAGGGAGAAAAAACATTATTTTCTGACTAACATGATAAGAGTAGATCTTGTTATTTCAGATATATGGATAAGTTATTTTCTTTGAAATCGTCGGATGGTAGTTGGATTTACAGCTACCTACTAAAGTTGTGAGTTCGAACCCCATTCATGAAGTGTACTCAATACATTATATGATCAAGTTTGTCAGTAAATTGCGACAGGTTGGTGGTTTACTCTGGACACTCTAGTTTCCTCCACCAATAAAATTGACCACCACCATATAACTGAAATATTGTTAAAAATGGCGTTAAACACCATAATCCTAACCCTTGAAATTTCAAAGCCCAATTTATTACAAATAATTCAAATAGATATTGTCGGTTCAAGCTAATTCAAAGTTCTCATTATTACATAGTGATGTTCAAATGTTTTTGCCATTACAGATAATGCTTAAAGCTGACAAAGGAATAAACTTCCCAGAATTCTTTAAATTTATGGAAACAATATTGCTTCCTAGGATCGAAATGTTACAGTATTTACGAAGGACATCAGAATCTGCCGAGTCATCTCATCATCTTCAACCTTTTGACAACAAATTCTGTGAAGTGGTGCAGAAATTGACTCATTGGTCAAAAGAAGATTGTCTTTTATTTGATATTCAGAGAGGGAAATATGTTTTAGAAGACATGATAAAAACGCAGGAATTTGAGAAATATGGTGATGAAATTAACGACACTGTATTGAGGAGAGTCACAAAATTGGTGGCAGAACTGGAGCAAATAATCTCAAAATATAAACAGCAGTCTTCGCACCCAGGACAAGTAAAACTGGATTCAGACAAGTGAAAATTATGAAAGAATTTGTTTGAATAAATAGAAAATTGTTCTAAATTTGGCAATCGGGCAAGTAGGTGAAAAAATTAAGGGAAAGACTGAAACAGTGAAATTTTATTTTCGATATTTTGTGAAAATCTGAAGCTAAATTGGTGAATTTTTCTGATTTTTTTTACTTTGAATGTAGCTGATTAAGGTTATTCCATTAACATGTTGTGCACAATATTTTACTAAATATATACATTTTCATTCTTGCATGGAAATTGGATTCTTACATTAAGCATTTGGCACGGTATAGAACCTCTCAAAATGAGGACTCCATTTTTTCATATGTTCACGGTAAAAATAATCAATAAATTGCGATGACGAGTTGTCAAAAGTGGAAAGATTGCAAACTGAAAGCTGATTTTAATATCAAAATCCTCGAACAATAGATCCTGTAAGCATAATATCTATGAATTAACTAAATTAGATTTCCTCACTTGGGATACAAGTTCCTAATAATGTGAAATTTGACACAGAAGATTGTGGAATCTCGCATATGAACGGTAATGGTGTTTCTTTGGTCTTTACATGCCTTCACTTATAAGTGAGAGATGCGATTTTAATCAATTTGTTATGAAATAGAACATATGTAATCTTATTGTAACGACTAATAATTTAAAACAAACAACAGAACATTTCAGTAATCAACACACATTCTAATTACCGTGGTAACAAGACAGATAATTATTCTATAATGTTACTACAAAGGTCTAGTAAATATATGAATTTCTAAGCTAGGTGCTAAAATGTTCTTTTATGTTTGAATGGACATTGTATAGTATGACAGAGTTAGACATTAATAATGAGAAGAGACTCCAGAACAGTGGTTGCTAATACAGATGATATACACAGATGGAAATACAAGACTAATCTAATCATCTTGTATGACTTGCAGTAACATGTAACCTGAAAATTGATGTCTGCAGCAAAGATTGACTACGGTATATATATATATGTATTTTATAAGTTACAATGTATATTAAGCAACTTTTTGTGATTAAGCTCGTCAGTGACTTGGTCGGTGGTTTTCTCAGGGTACTCCGATTTCCTATACCAATAAACCTGACCACCACGATATAAACTGAAATATTGTTGACAGTGGCATTAAACACCAAAACCCTAACCCTACATTAAAATCATTTATTAAATTTGGCAAAACCATTTGGTCTTTTGATCTTTTTTTTTCTTTAGCTCACCTGGCCATAGGGCATGTGAGCTTTTTTCATGGCTAGGCGTCCATCGTCCGTCCGTTAGCTTTTCACATTTAAATCTTCTTCTCTGAAACCACTGAACAGATTTGAACCAAACTTGCCAGAAATGTTCACTGGATGGTCCTCTACCAGATTTGTGTTTTTGGTGCCAATTTGAAATTCAACATAGCTGCCAGGGGCCATAATGTGTTCTCATTGGCTGAAATTTAAAAATCTTCTTGTCAGAAACTACCATACCAATTGAATTGTTACTTTGCAGGAATGATCATTGGGTGGTCTTGTACTAAACTTGTGAATCGCTTGCCGATCGAAAATTCAAAATAGCCGCCATGACTTGACTTAGTTTAACATTGAACCCTAAGGGAATTTCACATTTTCATCTTTTTTTCTGAAACCACAAAACAGATTTGAACCAAACTTGGCAGAAATGTTTATTGGATGGTCATATACAAGATCGTTGTTTTTGGCGCTGATCGGAAATCCAACATGGTTGCCAAGGCCCATAATGTGTTCTGATTGGTCGAAGTTTTTAAAATCTTCTTGTTAGAAACCACTAAGCCAATTGAATTGTGATTTTGAAGGAATGATCATTGGGTGGTCCTGTACTAAACTTGTGAATCGTTTGCTGATCGGAAATTCAAGATGGCCACGATGACTCGACTTAGTTTTAACATAGGACGCTATGGAAAAAACCAGTAAGTCAATTTAAAGCAAACATGGCATGAATGGTCCTTAGGTGGTCAACTTTCAAAATTATGTCCTGTGACCCAGACCTCCATTCAAGATGGCCGCCATCAGCGGACATAGTTTTAACATAGGACCCTATGGGAAATATGTTTAAAAATCTTCTCCTCTGAAACCAGTAAGCCAATTTAAAGCAAACATGGCATGGGTGGTCCTCAAGTGGTCAATTTTCAAAATGGTCCTTAAATGGTCAACTTTCAAAATTATATCCAGTGACCCAGACCTCCATTCAAGATGGCCACCATCAGCGGACATAGTTTTAACATAGGGCCCTATGGGAAATATGTTTAAAAATCTTCTCCTCTGAAACCAGTAAGCCAATTTAAAGCAAACATGGCATGGGTGGTCCTTAAGTGGTCAATTTTCAAAATTGTGTCCGGTGACCCTGACCTCCATCCAAGATGGCCTCCTTCAGCGGACATAGTTTTAACATAGGACCCTATGGGAAAAAATGTTTTAAAATCTTCTCCTCTGAAACCAGTAAGCCAATATAGCAAACATGTCATCGATGGTCTTTAGGTGATCAACTTCCAAAATTGTGTTCAGTGATCCCGATCTTGGTTCAAAATGGTCGCCGTCAGCGGACATAGTTTTAACATAGGACCCTATGGGAAAATTATTTAAAAGTCTTCTCCTCTGAAACCAGTCAGCCAATTTAAAGCAAACATGGCCTGGATGGTCCTTGGGTAGTATACTTTCAAAATTGTGTCCGGTGACCACGACCTCCATCCAAGATGGCTGCCATGAGCAGACATAGTTTTAACATAGAACCCTATGGGATTTTAATAGTAACTTAGATGTATTCGGCATGCAGACATTCTTAAGAGGACTCATTTATGTCAGGTGAGCGATACAGGCTCACCTGAGCCTCTAGGTTTGGTTTTTGCTCACAAAGATTTTAAAATTGTTTGCTGGTCCAATCTTTTGAACTTGAGCATACCTGGTGAAGAAATGTGCCATGTACACTAACTTAGCTCTACATCTTCCTTTTATTGTTAAATACATGTACATCATATTGTGGCGGTCAGAAGTACCTGGAGATAACCAAACTGACTGCCTAACCAATTTTATTCCTGTTTTTTCACGTTTGTTTGATGGTGTTTAATGCCACTTTCAACAACATTTCAGTAATATTGTGGCGGTCAGTTTTATTGGTGGAGGAAAACCAATGATCTGTCGCAAGTCACTGTTTTTTTAACGTAATTATTCACGTACTTATTCATTATAATGATGAAAGATGTGAATCAACACCTGGTAGTTGAATGTCAGTAGCTATATATAAAATACCTAAGTAGACATAAAAAAAAGTAAAGTATTTTTGTTTTATTTTCTACCTCTCAAAGACTTTGAAATGATTTGGATTTCTAATCTTTTGACTTTGAACATGCCTGGTGAAGGCTATTTCTGAAATGTGTCATGCACACCAATTGGATATCTATGTTTTATTGCAAATAACAGGGCTTTCAATATTTTTCAAGTCTACAAGTAAATCACTATTTACAGGCGGTACTTTTTATTGAAACAATTTTCATAAATATCTTATACAACACTCTTTAAAATAGAGGTACCAAAGACCATTTTAGGCGGGAAAAAGTACCTGGTACTTATTGAAAGGCCTGAAATAATGCAGTGTTAAATAAATAATAACAAATAAATCGATATAAATTATAAAAGAATATTATTTTATTTTTCGACAAAGGAAAATTTTAATATCTCGATCTTTTTCGTGCAGAATTTCTCGTAGCGTAAAATGTTCCCTCATCATATCTAAAAACTTTGTGTCTCTGTCATATCTTATTTTACACGATAAATAGAGTTTTGTCCCTTTATGACTTAAATGTAATAATGTCTCCAACAATGCATCGAAAATTTCTTCAACATAGATTATGTCAGCTCCTAATATTACGTCAAATTTTTGTTGAAATTTATGTAGATCTCTCGTCCAATCCAAAACTTTG
>MJUT01045906.1:891173-906650 GCA_002080005.1 Gigantidas platifrons | reverse complement strand
TTTTTTTTTACTAGATTCCATTCTTATGAAAATCATGTTAATTGTCCCACTGTAAAATCATCCCACATTTAACAAAATTGCCCCATATTAAACAAAATCATCCAAATATTTCTTTATTTTTCATATGCAATTGACTTAAATTCTCAATATACTAAACTACATTAACACAACTCTCAGTTTACATCCAAATGAACTGTAGATTAACCAATGAAACTGCAGCAGGTTAGTGTTGCAAGCAGTAAAAAAAAAGTCAACAAGAATCAAATAACTTTTCTACCAACATAATTTGGCTCACACTGGCCGATCATGTTCCTCCACAAAGTATTTTACGATTGCTACCAACATATGATGGTAATCAGATTGTTTTAATATAGATCAAACTTTTGAGAAAAATTCCACTCTAATGCAAATGTATTGCATCAGCTATTAATTAAGCCCTTACTGCATCAAATCCTTTTCCAGAAAAAAAAATGTACAGTAAAACCTGTGTTATGTGACTTTCCAAGGGAACAGTGACATATGGTTACATAAGACAGGTGGTTGCTTAATACAGGTTTAATTGTTATGAAATGCACTGCGAAGCAGTATTAAGATCATGACCACATAGTACAAGTTATTGCTTAATAGAGGTGGTCACTAAAGCAGGTTTGGCTGTACTTCAATAATTGTTGAATCACACTATCAGGGATACTTGTAGCAATTTATTCTGATCGAGTCCTGACGATATTTCTGAAAATTTTGTCAAGTCCCAACATTGTAAAAATCTAAAATTTGAAAACTTTGGCGAGTCCAGGACTCATCTAGGCGAATTGCAAGGATCTCTGCAGAATGAAAATTCAGACACCATAACTAGTTGTCAACAACAAGTAGAAGTGCAATAGAAGATAAAAGTCTTGCAAGTTTCTTTTCCTAAAAATTGGCATTTTTATCAATTAGTTAGGATCATTTACAGAGATGCTTAAATTTGGGACTTATATTAATGATTGACTTGTTTTTACCTAGGTTTCAGTTAATGTAAATTCGGAAATTATTGCGTTCATTTATTATTGCGATTTTCGAAAATTTTCACGGATTGCAATTTTTATTATTGCGAAGCATGAAGTCCTCCAGTACAAATGGATACATATGATTCCGAAATGCGAGGTTTAATTATTGCGATTTCACATCAGTCGCATTTTTCGCAATAATAAAAACATCGCAATAATTTCTGAATTTACAGTATTAAGAAAGTTAATAATGAAAGCTATTCATATATTCCTATATAAAAAATTAAAAAATTGACTGGTCCCAAACAAAGTTTTACTGGTCTTGGGCTGGAGGACCAGAACTGCTCATTGTGTGGACTGCATTTTAATGTACTAAATTCATACCTAGTAATGCAGCAACAATTCCCACCAACCCTGATCCTGCTCCTAATTCTATTACTTCTCTGCCATCAAATTCTTCTTTTATCTTTTCCATATATTCACACAAAACTATTGCCTGGTAAATGATAATACAGAAGTGGCTGAATTAATACTGTATAAAAAGTCTGAAGGTACCAAAGGGGTAATCAGAAGTAGTAAATCAAAGAAGGACAGACAATAGAATGGCTAAAAAAGGACAAAAGGACAAACAATGAACTACAAAACACTGCACAGCAAACTAAAGATTGAGCAACACATACCCCACAAAAATAACAGGAGATGAACTCAGGTGCTATAGAAGAGTAATCTGTCCCTGAATAATCCACTAGCAAATTACTTTGGCAGATGTAAAATTTCATTATTGGTTTTTGCATTCCTATAAAACCCCTCCAATTAAAAAATGTATTATATTGAAAAAAGGACTATGACCCCTCCACAAGAAGCACCTACTACTTGTGTGGAATAAATAAAATATGTAACTTGTCCTTAGGACAGGAAATAATGAGTTCATCATATATTAAAGATGCCAAACCTCTTGCATGTAAGTGACAACTTGCAGCAGCTCATGGTCGGTGTGGTTCGTTGCAATGCAAACTTGTCTTATCATGTCCATTATAATTTATATCCTCATTTTACCTAAAGGCTATTAAAATTACCGATCGTATACACCCATCCCAGTGCCACATTTTTACCTACATGATTTATTGTTTGTAAACTTCGTCATGAATATAGATGAAATACTGCTCTCTTGACATTATTACAACCAATCAACATGATCAATTGAATTTTCATTATCATGATCAAGACCTTCTTGCACTAAAGTCAAGCCTGTATTATGACTGAATATTTGGATGGATGCAATTAGTAGATATCTGTAATATAAGTGATGCATTTTAATGTTATGGCAACTGCCTCGATGATTATACTTGTATACTTAATATAACTCTCTTTTTGATGTTGCTACCTACCAGGTAAATGTAATTGTTTTGTTTTCATTGTGACAAGAGTTTGCTGGACTGGAGAAACAGAGTAAAAAATATCTCTGGAAGTCTAATCGAGATTAACAAGTGTTACATACATGTATGTTCAATATATTGCCATTATTATACCCCTGCTCCACCGAAGGGGGTATACTGTTTTACCTCTGTCCGTCCGTCCTTCCAAGATATTTTTCGTCACATTTTTCTCAGCAACTATTGATAGCAGAAATCTGATATTTGGTCACAAGCTTCATATAGGTATGCCATATTAATTTGTGGGAAGCATTTTTGGACCCGTCAGATTCCTACTTCCTGTTTGCTGACTTTGTTGGTTTTTATACACATTGAACATATATGCTGGGGTATCATAAGTGAGCATTAGTTCACATTTACATTTCATCTTGTTGGAGGGGGTATCATAAGTGAGCACTAGCTCACATTTCATCTTGTTGGACTTTCTTTATAAAGAAATGTTTTCTGTTTTTAAATATAGACAATAGACAGACAATATTTTATATGCACAAACACATTTACAATAAATGGTTATGGCATAAACTGAAACAATACAAAATAACAGACTCATGAAATGACAGTGGTATTTAGTGCTATATTAAAATAGCCTCAGTTTCTAAATGGCCTTTCTCATTAAGAAACAATCATTTAAAAATTGACTGTAATTTTAAGAGTGACCAGCAAACTACTATTAAAAAGTAAAGACATGTGTCTTAATGAAATATTTGAGTTAACTATTTTAATGTTAACTTTCTGTAAGAATGTTTAAAAGTTGCAAATACATTCATAAAAAATATTTTTATGAAATTTTTGTTACACTTACTGCATCCCAAACGACAGCTGCTACTCCATGTTTTCCCCAGTCTTGTGCTATCACTAAATCTGTGTTAACAAAATGAAATGACCTGGATGGTTTGACAAGAGGCGACAGTTTGCTTTCGTCATATAAAACGAGAGCATTGCTAGTTCCACAAGACATATCACATGTCTCAGTGGATGATTTAATTTCTGCTATACATAAGCTAATTACCGATATAATGACAACAGAGACATGTAAGCTTTCGATTGCATTAATTAGCTTTGATTCTCTCCTGCGAAAGTGAAAGAGAAACCACATGACCACGTGGTCAACGTAAACAGGAAGTATGAGCTAGCGATGTGTATTTGCAGTACGTTTCGCATTTGACATAACATTAATATGCAGTTAAATTGGACTTTATTTTTAAAACATTAATTAAAAATAGTAATATCTTCATCCATGTGTTTCATTTAGTTTGTCTTTTGTGCATTTCATGCTGCACTTGACCTGGTGTCCGGTCGTTGATATAAGATTATCACTGTGCATACATCAAGTCAGGGAACCAGTATAAGGCCGCCCCTGCTCTCAACAATAAACGCTGATTTATCGTTGCTAGGTACCATAAACACTTCCGGTGTATCTGCCGTTTTTTTTTGTGTGTGTGGTCTACAGAATACAGTGTGGTCTATCGAATAAATATTCAAACATTATGGCGACGAATAAAAATATAAATGAATGTGGTAAGTATTAAGCAGCCGTTTTTCCAAAGTATGGTATAAAAATGATTTTTGTTCATAATGATTCAATGAAGACATTGAATTTGAAGTGTGAAGAGAACTTGAAGTCTCAGTCTCTGATCTGCAATATTTTGATCCTAGCTAAATCAGTAAATGATACTATTGTTATGCGTCCCTGTATAACCAAGGTTTGTCCATGATTGCAAAGTATGTTATGATTTTAATACACTCCCATCAACAGATAAGCAAGTACGTATGTGTTTGCATGCATACCATACAATGATACAATCCTCCTTGTTTGTGCTTGCATGTTCTTTCGTGGGGGGGAGGGGGGGATTAATGCCACTTTCAATAATATACGCAAAACCTAACATCTTTTCAATGCTTTTATTCGGATTTGTACATTTTTTTATTTTTTATTCATTGCTAAAAAGCAAGGCTTTTAACCATTTTCATTTTTTAGCAATTCTGCAAGATTTTCTTTGAAGCAATTTCAAATGACCTTTCACAAATACTTAAGCATGATTTTATGATCGGCGAGTATGCAACAATCCTTATTACATATAAAACAAGTGATTTTCTGATGGATTTTAAATGGGAAAATGTTTATGTTTTTTTCATACACTCTTGGTGTCAAACTGATTTCCTCACAGGGTTCTTCTTTTTCAAACAATTGGTGTATATCCAATTGATGGTTCACATGTTATTCAAAGGAATGATATAATAAGACTTTTTTTTATTGCAGGTTGGTTTTATCATGCTCCTGCTAAACCACAGGCCCATAAAGAGCCAGTTATGCTACCACCAACATCACAGGTCCCTGGACTTAACTATGAAATAGATGGCCAATACCCGGAGGACCTCCCCAAACCATTGTTCCGTGAAACAGACACAAAATATGTCAGACTTGCCAAACAGGGTGGAAGGCAAAGTAAGTGAATAAAAATGCTTCATTTTTAATCTAACTTTCACAAGAAATGCTTCAATTTTAATCTAGGCACTGGCTACGATTACACGGATTTACCTGGATTAGGTAATAATAACGAAAAATTAGGATTACAATTCAAGAACCTATTTCACGGGGGGAAAAATCCGGTAATCGTAATTTTATTTGTTAGAATTACCTGGTCTTATTATTACCCGCAATAGTTGTATGTAAATAAAATATTAAATCTTATTTATTGTTGTTGTTGATTTATTTTTATAGGTACCAATTTTATTATAAACTTTCATTCTGAATTTAATTTGTCTATATTTGTTTGTGTAAAAATATGGCCAAAGGTGCTGAAAAGTGTTCACCGTGTATGTTATCAAGACATGTAGTTCATTTGGGAATCTTAAAATGGACGCGAATGAGGGAGTCCAGTCCTTCAATTTTGAAGTTGGACAAAAGTTTAAGTCATTTAAGGAATTTGAGAGCCAACTTAAACATTTAATACCAAGATGCAAAATTTATACAAATGTACAGAAGGAGTAGTTGCAAAATTGAGTCAACGAAGACAAAGCAAACAATTACAAACAATGATCTGATTTTCAGTGAACTTAAATACTTGAATATTGATTTATTCAATAAAATATTTTGAATTGAATTGAACTTAAATACACACGTATTCATTGAGGCCGAAATTTTGTTTCCAATTCCAAAGGATCAAGACCAAATCAGAGGTAAGCATTTTAATTTTGTCTTTACAAATGTTGTGCAATATCAAGGCAAACATAGTATCATTTTCCATATTAACCCTAGTCAGTAGTGTTGATCGATTGTCCCAATTTCATTTCAGTACTTTCCAAATGAGATGTCCTATAACTTAAACAGAATTAAAAAAAAATTCACGATTGATGGATGGAAATGTCTAAAAAAAACAAAATTAGTAAAACAAAAGAAACAGCCGAATGGAACTGTTCAGTCTGTAAAATTGATGTTCATCTTTATGCATCTATAGTTTGCGATGGATGTTTAGAGTGGAACCATCTTAAATGTGTTGGCCTCAAAGCGCCACCAAAATCCACGTACTGACTATGCAGACAGTGCTATAACAAAGGAAAGTAACTTGATAATTTCTTATGTAATTCCATCTTTGTAAATATATTTACGAAGTATATTTCATATCTTTTTGATGTATTGATTTAAAATGTATTATCAATTACAAATTGATAGATAATAATAATAATTCTTTCAATTCTTTATGTCCAATTCTGAAATCCCTAGAACTTCCGGGTAATAATAAGACCAGGTAACTCTAACAAATAAAATTACGATTACCCGATATTTTTCCATGAAATAGGTTCCTGAACTGGAATTGTATTCTGGCACTTAGTCTCTCAGGTAATCCTAATTTTTCGTTATTATTACCTAATCCAGGTAATCGTAGCCAGTGCCTTTAATCTATCTGAACAAGTAGTGCAAAATTGAACATAAAAATACAAGTTGGTTACATGTATTTATTTTAAGTTGTAACACAAATTTGACGGATATTATTATTATTATTTTTTTTTTATTGTAGATTTACTACAGTTTAAAGAAAATCCTAACATGCGTGAACGACCTGCCAAAAACTATCCAAGACCTGATTGGTTCTATTTAGAAGATAATGCTTTGGAAGATGCTGAACTGCCCAAACAAGATGTGTAAGTTATACAAAATATTTATTGCCTCTTGCAGAGATGAATGTTTTCCTCTAATCAATAGATTTTCTCTTTTTCGAACAAAATAGGAGTACTTTTACTTTAGCAGACTCTAACTCTTTAATTGTCATATCCACATGGTAACGAAATGAAAGGTTATGGGTCATTCAAGTCGATTATTACAATATCTGACTTCCGGGTTCCGCTAAAGTAGATTCTACCCACAAAATATTCGGAAATAAAATGTGTTGGTCCAAACAACTAGAAAATGAGAATATTCAGGCACTGTATTGGGCAGGGTTTCTTCATTTTCAGTAGCTAGCACTTTCATCTCTGCTCTTAGTCTTTATTTTATAATTTGAATTTTATTTTAAGACAGCCTATTACAAATCAATTTTTTTTTCTCATATTGAAGTTTTCATATGTGAATTTCATGTGGTTCAAACTTAAACATTAAATTTATGCAGGTAAAATTTGCCTGTGTATAAAACTATGAATGTAACCCCTTTAATATATGGGATGTTCTTTTATCTCCAACACTGGGATAGAGAAAAAAAGGGGGAGTAAATGGGAAGGTCTAATTGTGATTAGATTGTTATATAATCAAACAATAATTAGCATATCAAAAGTATCCATATGAATGGGGTTGGGGTTATGGGGTTTAACGCCTCTTTAAACAATATTGCAGTTATATCGTGGCGGGCGGTTTTATTGATGGAAAAAACCGGGGTACCCGGAGAAAACAACCGAGCTGTTGCAAACTGACAAACTTTATCACATAATGTTGTAACGAGTCCACTTCATCATAAGCAGGACTACTCGCACAACTTTAGTGGTGATAGGCACTGATTGCACAGGTAGTTGTAAATCCAACTACCATACGATCACAACTACAACAGCCCCAACAATAATTGGGATATATTCAAAATGTTTTTAGAATATTTGAGATTGGATCCTCAAGTGTTTATTTATTTTTAATTAAACAGGAATTATCAGTTTATGGTCCCTGAATATATGGTACACGAGGAATGGAAGCCAGAAGATAGTGATGGGTATGATAGGCCACGACGTGCTCCATTTGCCTACGATTTAAGATCAGCATACGAAAGAGAGGGAGATAGCATTAAGGACAAAACAATAAAATTACCGGAAATGAAAAAACAGGGATATGGAGTACGTAGTGCTAAACCACTGAAGACAAAACCCAAACCACAAGAAAGAACAAAGCCATCAACGGTAGCCAAACAGTCACAGTTAGAACAAGAAAGACCACATCTGAAATATTTACCATTGTAAGTTATATAATTCTGTTACATGTATCACAGCAGAAATATGCCACTCTATATAAATATTCTTGATATTTTGTGTATAAAACCTTGCAGTGACAATTGTGAAATACCCTTTTGTACCTTTTCAATTTATTGCAAGACTACATACATGTATATTGATTAAAAAAAATGACTACTGCAAGTTAGATTAGATTTGTTGGTTTATTATGATGATAAAAGAAGGTTAGGTTTTCACCTAATAGTCATTTATATTCACGTTTTGTCTACAGATATAATAATATTTGGTACCAGTCACATTATTAAACCAGTCCAGAAGATATGTTATGGTTAAGATTATTGTGATTAACAGTTATATTGTGGCAGTCAGGATATTGTTTTTCAAATGATCACTATCTTGTTTTATCAATCAAAAAATTTGGACAAGTATTTCCTGATTTCAAACAACTCAAACTTCGGGCTACTAGTCCGAATGGACATGTTGGTAAAAAAGTTAATATCAAGCCGTGGTCAGTTTTGTTGGTGGAGGAAACCGGTGTACCCTGAGAAATCCAAAGAGTTGCCACAAGTCACTGACATCACAAACTTTATCAAATAATGTTGTATCAAGTACACCTCGCCATGAACGGGATTAAAACTCACAACTTTAGTAAATCCAACTACCATACGATCACGACCATGACAGCCTCCTGTCTACGGTTATGTGATTATAGAAAACATTCATAAACCAGTACAGCGAAGTATGATGACATGAATTGTTTATATTTAACAGACCTGACAACAATGGCAAAGACAAGGCATCAATGATGAAGATAATGGGATATGAATACGAACGAAAATGGCATGATGACATAAACAGATGGCAGTTCAAACAGGATAGATTGAGAGAGAAACACAGATCAATGCTCAACGATGCAGAAAAAGAGGTTTCAGCATCAGAATACAAGTCAACGTTTGGTAAAAGTACAAGACAACCATACGTCCAAGAGTAAGTGAAGATGTTTCTTTTTGCATTTATTCTCTATGCTTTGAATGATAACACGTTATTGCATTATGCAAACGTACAAAAATAACATGGTATTCAATAGCCTATAGGTTACACAGAAAATATTTAATTATTTTGTATATACAGTAAATTTAACTTATGTTTTATTATAAAGTACTATTTGTCTTTTACAGAAAGGGAAGAAAAGTATGGGAGACCAATTCTCATAAAATTATCAGTCCACAAAATGTAGAAAAACCAGAAAAAGAATTATTTAAACTAACAAGGTAAAAAATATTTTGTATTTTAACGTTAGTATTAAATATATATAGTCTTCTAATTGTAGACCATAATTTGTAAATATAGATTCTCCTTCAGTTGCCCGTGGGTTACGATATTTCTCCACTCAAAAGAGTTAAATTAAAAATTTTAACCACAAGCCGTCAGGCGAGTGGTTAAAATTTTTAAATTTAACTCTCGAGAGTGGAGAAATATCGTAACCCACATGGGCAACTGAAGGAGAATTTGTTTCTCCCATTATTTAACACGAACTTTATTTCAAAAGTCGTCAAACGAGTCAAATGCGGGGAAAGGCACGAGACATTTTAATCCTCTAGAGGATTACATATTTTTCCACCACTGGTTCAGTGGGGTTAAAACGCCGTAATAATGGGAGAAATATAGATTCTCCTTTTGCTTCGAGTAGATTATGATATTTCTACAGTGAAGATAGTTAAATTTTGAAAATTTAACTAGCGGTGGATTATGATATTTCTCCAGTGAAGATAGTGACTTTAGCGTAAAACGTCTGTTTCAATTGACCCCCTGAATCGTCCAATTTAGACTAAGATCAGGGATAAATTTATCATCTATGTTCATATTCGTGGTACTTCAGGATGTCAAAATTGCTATATCTAGGAGTATGAAAGTAGATAACATATTAATATATACTGGTTTTGTCTACTGTTTCAGAACACATCAGGGTCCATTGGATTTAAAACTACCTGTGCAATCAGTGCCTATCACCACTAAATTTGTGAGTTTGAACCTTGTTCATGATGGGGTGTACTCGATACAACATTATGTGATCAAGGTTGTCAGTGATTTTCTCTGGGTACTCCGGTTTCTTTCACCAATAAAACTGACCACCCAATATAACTGAAATAGTGTTGAAAGTGGCATTAAACACCAAAAAAACAAACATACCTATATCTACAGACGGGTATGAACGTAGCCAGCGTATAGTTTACCAGAGGATTTATCTACTATTTCAGAACACACAAAAAAAAGAGAAACTCTTCTAACAATTGATTTTGTTTCTGAATTTCAGGTTCAAGAATATTGCTTCAAAGACAGACTCACACAGGCCTAAAGAAGTACCAGTGGCTGCACATTAATAAATGACTTTTAATAAATATCTACAAAAAAATATAATTAGACAATTTGTTGCTTAGCAACAGACAAGGTTAAGAACTAACATATTCCTAAAGCATGAATTCTTCTGGAGTCCAAAATTATCGTTTCACACAATCATTGAAGATAGACCAACATATATATTTTTGTAACATACCAAAAAAGCTGAGTAGCCATTGAAACGTTCGTTCATTCATTGTCATTCATTCAAATTTTTGTTGTGAAGTCGTAAATGAGTAATACATGTACATGTATATTGTTTTTAAATGTACTGAAATTTGTTGTCAGAACTGAACCCAATTTTTTTTCATTATTATTATTACTTGTCGGATTGTCTTGTCATTTATGCAACATATAACGACAGATATATTATTTGAACAAATTGTTTATTTTCAAATACAGAAGTTCCCCTATTAGAAGGCCACCCATTTCTGCATTGAAAAGGTGGTCTCATAAGAGGGGTGGCCATTAATTAAAAAAAAAATTAACAATGCTGAAATGGATTTGGAAATAAAATCTAAATATTTTCATATTGTATTATTTGATATTTATTATAAAGCGTGAGTCTGAAAATTTATGTTTCCAGTGGTATATATATATATATATATATATAAATAGAATACCTTATCATTGTTGATGTTATATTTTTAAACTCGAAAGTTGTAGTTACTTGTTAAAGTTTCAAACAGTGTTTTTTTAAAGGAAAAAAACAATGATTTTTTTTTTAAAGTAAGTGGGAGGGATATATTTTTATACGCCCGCTCCACCGGAGGGGGTATACTGTTTTACCTCTGTCCGTCCTTCCGTCTGTCCCAACATATTTTCAATTGTTACTGTTAGTGTCTAAAAAAGTTATTTTTAAGAGGATAGTTACCTTTTATTATTGTGATATTTTATGAAAAACCTATTTTTTTTACTTCCACAGAATTTGTAAATATTATTTGTTTCAGTGCATTTAAAGTTGTTGTGCAATTTTGAATGTACAAGACAATATTTAAATAATAAAGAAAATTATTTAAATGTTTCCAATTTTCAATTATTTATTGTCCTTAAAGAATAATTTGAAGATACCTAAAGGGTAACCAGAAGCCATAAATCACAGAAGTACTGACAATACAAAAAGATCAAACAACAAAAACCTCACTAAATCAGGGGTCAGGGATCTAATTAAATTATTAATCCAAATAATTAATTTTATCCGTTTACTTCACTGAATTTTTTTGTTTGATTTTTGGTGTTTTACGCCACTTTCAGCAATATTTCAGCTATATCATGGCGACCAGTTTTAGTGGTGGAAGAAGCCGGAGTACCCGGAGAGAACCACCGACCCTGGGCAAGCAACTGGTAAACTTTATGACTTGCGGTTGCGAGTCGAGTGTACCCTTTTTAGCTCACCTGGCCATAGGCCATGTGAGCTTTTGTCATGGGTAAAATTATAAGCGTCCGTCGTCCGTCCGTCCGTCCGTTAGCTTTTCACATTTAACTCTTCTTCTCTGAGACCGCTTAACAGATTTCAACCAAACTTGCCATAAATGTTCATTTGATAGTCCTCTACCAGATTTGTGTTTTTGGTGTAGATCGGAAATTCAACATGGCCGCCAGGGCCAATAACGTGTTCTGATTGGTTGAAACCTTGAAAATCTTCTTGTCATAAACCACTAAACCAATTGAATTGTGACTTTGCAGGAATGATCATTGGGTGGTCATGTACTAAATTTGTGAATCGTTTGCCGATCGGAGATTCAAGATGGCCGCCATGACGCGACTTAGTTTTAACATAGGACCCTATGGAAAATTTTTTTAAAAGTCTTTAACTCTGAAACCAATATGTCAATTTAAAACAAACATGGCATGAATGGTCCTTAGGTGGTCAACTTTCAAAATTATGTGCAGTGACCCCGACCTCCATCCAAGATGGCCGCCATCAGCGAACATAGTTTTAACATAGGACCCTATGGGAAAAATGTTTAAAAAAAATTTCCTCTGAAACCAGTAAGTCAATTTAAAGCAAACATGGCATGAATGGTCCTTAAATGGTCAACTTTCAAAATAATGTCATGTGACCCCGACCTCCATCCAAGATGGCCGCCATCAGCGAACATAGTTTTAACATAGGACCCTATGGGAAAAATGTTTAAATTTTTTTTCCTCTGAAACCAGTAAGTCAATATAGCAAACATGTCATCGATGGTCCTTAGGTGGTCATGGTCAACTTCCAAAATTGTGTTCAGTGACCCAAATCTCGGTCCAAAATGGCCACCGTCAGCGGACATAGTTTTAATATAGGACCCAATGGGATAATTGTTTAAAAGTCTTCTCCTCTGAAACCAGTCAGCCAATTTAAAGCAAACATGGCATGGATGTTCCTTGGGTATTATATACTTTCAAAATTGTGTCCAGTGACCACAACCTTCATCCAAGATGGCTGCCATGAGCAGACATAGTTTTAACATAGAACCCTATGGGATTTGAATAGTAACTTAGATGTATTCGTCATGCAGACATTCTGAAGAGGACTTATTTATATCAGGAGAGCGGTACAGGCTCACCTGAGCCTCTAGTTTGTAATTTACAAAGCCTGGCAGGAACCCACACCGTATTGGTGATAGGCTTGCATGAGTTGTTAGGTAATCCAGCTACCTAACTCATTGAGCCACCCAGGCCCTCCCGTTTACTTACACTATTAATCTGATAAACATTTTTATCCTGCAATGACAGCATTTACCGACCGATATAGCCTGCCCAATATTTTTTTTTGATATTGGTCAGTTATAAATAGAATAAAATTTTATATTTGGCAAACTCATCGGGGCACATTTGGGGATATTATTTTCAAATACATACACAAAATTATTTCAAATACATTTATCATCGTCCAGTAAACGTTTATTTATCATTTAAAATTGCAGGATAAATACAATACATGTGCACTGTCGAAGCATATAGGTAAATATGTGTATTCGGTGGGGAAAGGCTCGGCAAAGCCTCGCCTTTTCCCCCGTTTCTAAGCCTCATACACATATTACCTGTATGCTTCGACAGTGCACAAGTATTGTATGTGTTCAATATGCTTCGTTAAACACATATGATGAATATGTTATGCTTCATTAAGCATGTGTGTTGAATATGATATGCTTCATAACACATGTTGAATATGCAATGATCGTATGGTAGTTGGATTTACAACTACCTATGCAATCAGTGCCTATCACCACAAAAGTTGGGAGTTTGAATCTCACTCATGGTGAGGTGTACTTGATACAACATTATGTGATCATATTTGTCGATCATTTGCGGCAGGTCTGTGGTTTACAATGGTTTCCTCCACCAATAAAAATAAACATCCTAAACCTTACCCTGAAATGCTATTTCGCCATTAAGCAAACTTGAATAGCATATGCTTCATTAAAAGCATGCATGTTTAATATACTATGCTTCATCAAACATTTGTGTTTTATTCAACCTTATCATATCCAGGTTAATTTTAGATTAACCTATGAAAACAGTGTAGTCCGAAATCTTTTGCAACAGATTCGTGGGCTGGAACAGAGATAGCCTAAAAGAATCCATTCATACATTAAACTTCAAAAGGACAAGGGTTATTAAAAGGTTACTTCTGTGCACTCGTCGCAACTTCGGCTGAGCGGACTCACCAGAGGCTTGCCGATTGTACTTCTGTGGTGTCAGATATCAATGGAGTGTAGAGTATCTAACACAAGCATATACTCAAAATATGATTGTTATACAGCAAGCACTATCTCATCATTGGTAATTTAGCCAAGTAGTTAGGGTTATGGTGTTTAGTGCCACTTTCAACAATATTTCAGTTATATTGTGGTGGGTAGTTTTATTGGTGGAGCTAGGGAACCAGGGAAAGCCATGGACCACCTACCCAAGTCACTGACAAACTTTATCACATAATGTTGTATCGGGTACACCTCATCTGAGCAGGATTCAAACTCACAGCGTCAGTGGTGATAGGCACTGATTGCATAGGTAGTTGTAAATCCAACTGCTATATACGATCACGACGGTCCCAATTTAACCAACTGGCAAGAGCTGAATATACGAGTTCTGATTTGCTGAAATTAAAAAAAAATCTTCTCTAAAACTACTGGGCAAAGTGGATGTTGATATTGTATTGATGTCCATTAGACCAATCCTATACTCATTTTTAGTTTTTGAAACTGATCGAGAAAACTAAGATGACAGCCATCACAGTTTTCTACCTACAACACTATGGTCAAATGATTGTAGCCAAACTTACATACACAACCAATTCATAACAGTTGCACAAAGTAATAGTTATGTGAGTCCCCCAGAATATTTACCAAAGTAGGAATTCAAGTATTTTGAGATCCAATAGTCCGATGTCACAGCAATTTTCGAGTCCCGATTGGGTCACTACATAAGGGGTTGGAAGGGAACCCCCCATCATAACATATGGTATCCTATTTATAGAACAGGTAAGGGATACCCAATATGTTAGATCATGTTTAAAGATTAGAGTGCTACGATACTTTTGTTTACACTATATTGAAAGATACTTCACAGTTGAATCTATTGTTAAATCTAACAAAATACACCATAAAGATATCAATCAGGCAATTTAGATCATGTTTAAAGTTTAGAGTGTTATGATACCTTTGTTTACAATATATTGATATGATCTTTAAAATATTTGATGTACCATGAGTGTATCAACAAAATTGTCTTGTCTATAAATAAAAGAGTGACAAAAGGTATAATATCTCTAACAGATATGGAAGAACCTATTATCATATATACATTACTAACCTTCAAAACAGTATAAACTTCTGTTCATAGTGGCTGTATCTCCTGATGTTATAAACAAAATCCACATGAGACCATCAAAATGTCAAGTGTATTAAAATTATCACCAGAACAAACTGATAATCTCTGTTTTTTTGTAGTTTTTTCTCTTCTTCCATTTTATTCTTTAAAAAGGAAAAAAAACATAACAAAAATATATAACATCAACTGATAAACTATAACAAAAATTATGCTATCTTGTTTCAAATGTCAGATTATGGAATGCTAATATTAATAATATAAAAGGTAAAAGGGGTGCAACAAAAACCAATTTTTATTATAATTACAAAAAAGTGTATAAAAAGTAGAGATTTTTATATTAAGAGACTGCAGAATTTTAATTTGAGAAAAGTTTTTAAAGACCATTCTGTAAATTTATAAACAAAACTAATGTGTAAAAA
>MJUT01045906.1:833902-876797 GCA_002080005.1 Gigantidas platifrons | reverse complement strand
TTTTTTTTATATCCCTTTTATCGGTGTAGAAGTTGGCTTCCGTTTCATCTTTTTGTTCCGTACGAGATATTGTACATATCTCATTTCGTCTTCACTGGTTTTATTAACGGATGATGGTGTATATCCACCTAACGAAGCGTGAGGAGTGTGGTTATAGCTACTAACGATTTTTTGCAGCACGTCTATATATCTATATGTTTGCTTTTCCACGAAATACGAATATAATTTTCCCTTCAAAGAACGAATTACGCGTTCAGCATAATTACTTTTCACGGAGGAATTCTGTGTGTAAAAAACTTTTATATTCTGTTTTGCTAAGAATCTTTTGACTTCTGATTTAAATTCCCCACCTTGATCGAAACGAATAACCCGTGGTTTCCTGTTTTTATGGTCTTTCAAAACGCTTTTAATGGCGTCAGCAACTGTAGAACTTTTTTTTATTCTTTAAAGGTTTTACCATTAAAAATCTCGAAAATATGTCTATTAGTATCAGCAGAAATTTAACGTTGTCGTTGTACTGAGCTACGTTTTCCATGGAGGCTAAGTCTCCGTCCCATTGTGCATCGAGACCACTGACGATAACTCTGTTTCTAGGGAAGTGTCGTCGTACAGGTTTCTGCACAGTATACGCCTCTTTATTTGATAAAACTTTTTTAACTGTTCCTAAACCAATGTTGTATTTTCCCTCTTTACGAATAATTTGGTATACCTTTCCAGGTCCCGCAAAGGACGCTGGATGTGAGGGGTCCGTCCATATTTTAAGAACATAATCACGTTTCTCTTGATACGTCATTTCACGTACTTGATATATCACAGGTTTGTTTTGCGTATTTTAAAAAAAAATTGTGTATGTGTGTGAACCTATTGCCTAATGGAAGATTAAATGAGTGTCATCAGGGTTTGGGGGAGGTTTTATTTAGTTTCGTTGCTGCGTAATTAAAAACCAACACAAGTATAATAAACAAGTTTATTTTTCTAGCAACTGATATAATAGGTACAGGCGAAAAAATCAGAGTAATGATACATTATGTCTGTGTCAATAAATACGGTGCTATGTCAAATTCACTCTCTTGTTCTTTCCATTCGTCTTCTTCTTCTTTTTCGAAAGGATAACATTCTTTGTATGATAAAGCCTCTAATTCATTGGAATGTGAATAATAACAGACACATGTTGTTTTCAGTTCAGTTCGGGTACGAATTCTCGCATTATCTGTATAGTGTCGCAAAGTCGTTTCCATTTTTGCTTATTGAGGGCAACTCCTTTCCGTGTTGGTATGGGTTTATCCACGTTCAATGGTTGCCAAAAGTGTCGTATATCCACCGTAGGAAACTTGGGATTAACTGTTACGTAAACACCTCCGCCTAAATGTATGGTATAGGCTTGCTCCTCTTCAACTGATTGTGTTTTCATAAACATGTTGTCTATCTCATCCTTCTTTTCCTCCAGCAACAACCATCTAGACAAATTGAGTGCGACTCCTTTTTTAGTTGGAATTTTTTTCTGTCCCTTTTCGTCATAGTGTCTGATGTGTATTAACATCTTATTTTTGAATTCTTTGGCAACAACGTAAACATCACCAAGGAGATGAATAAAACATCTCCCATCGTAAGAAGTTGTTATATCATCATTCATCGAGGGTATATGCTCTACCATCTGTTGCGTTCTCTCTTTTTCTGACGACGGATTTTCCTTTTGAATTTGATTTTGCATTTTGCTGTAAGTTATTACGTTTTGCTTTTCTCGTTGGCTGTGGTCTGCTATAGCAGCTGTTTTATTTAAGTGTTTACCACAAATGTTAACGAACCGGTGATCATTTTTATAATTGAAAAAGTCGTGTGACCAATATTCGTAATAACAACCGCAGCTATAGTTTGTCACTTCTCTGTCGAAACCCATTTACAAATCCCGCATAGTTGGTTTTTATTTATACCAGTCAAATGGTTACGGTTTACTGATTACGTAGGGATGCTTATTATCATGTTACACCGAATGGTAATTGATACTTGGGTGTCCTGTTTCTATACAGGTGTAAATACCCGCATTTCTTGTGGAATGTCTATTTCTTCAAGTGTTTTCAGATAAATTAACCACATTATCTGTGCATAAGTAGGACGCCGACGACACAGCTTCTTTGTGAAAAGGTACAGTGTCAATAATCTTCCTGGATTGATTATACCATCATTAAATAAAGTTGAAACAACACGTTCATAAATCTAGAGAGTGATATCATCCATTTCAACATAAAGATGTATGTACAGAACCCCCAAATTTATTCTAACGGAAATTTAAAAGTGTTGCTCGCTTTATACTTTTTAAGAACGGTATCGGGTATCAAATACATAGGTACCGAAAATACGTTTTTCTTTAAATTCTAAAGTCCCTTGGGCCGATATCAAGGTCTCGGGCTGATAACAAGGGCAATATGAAAAAGGCCATCTATTAATCTATAATTAATACTCTCAGAGAGCCGTGCAATAATCAACGACCTATGTGATATTTCATGGTTTCATATGCGGTTTTTCGAGTTCAACTGTTTAAATAAGCATGGACTTCACAGAGAACACAATTGGAAACTATTAGAACGACGCTGGTTTCTGCTCTTTTTATACAATTTGGCAGTTGTTTTAGACATTTTGACTTTAACAAGACAACACGATATACGTACGTTGTCTGTAAATCAGGACAGACAAACTCACCAGTGGTTTGTCCTTCAGTCTTGTTTCTTAAGCTCGTGCAAATAAATTCAATATTTGCGAACAATGTATAGATAGTGTCTATGTTGTACTTTTTAAAATTTTCTTTTCATCTGAAAAGTGTATTCTTTTGTTATATTTGACGCCGCTTTTGCTGTCTATTGCCTGTTAAAACAATACTGTTAGAGCTGTGGTATCGCAGCTACTTTCTGTGCTAAATGCAGACATTTGAGGTCGTATTTGACCTCGTGTTTTAATTTTGTACGTTCTAGACTAGATATGTAGACATTTGAGGTTGTATTTTGTTCTCGTGTTTGTTGTGTAAGAGTAAATAATAATACAAACGCCCTACGGTACAGAATGACAACTTTACACTGACTGGTGGGTATATGTTACCCTTCATGACATACAACTGTATTACGGAAGTCTTGGTCTTTTGTGCGCTTTACAAATAAATCCATATAAAAGAGATTCCCGTAATATTTGAGGCATATAATTTTTTTTTCAAGATGTTCAAGAAAGGATTATTTTTAGCTATTGTGTGTATTTTAGGGTTTATATTTTTCACTTTCGCTAACGCTAATGAAAATGGCGGTAAATCTTCAAATGGAAAGAAAAGGAAAGAATTGGAAATTAAAATTTTGAAGGAAGTTAACTGTAAGGATGAAGAAAAGGTCGCATTAGAGAATGTTGTTCGTTTCCACTACAAGATGTCCGTCGTAGGTCAACCAGATATAACAGATACCACGTAAGATAATTTACATCACTAAGGGAACGACCATTTCAATTTTAGAGGGGTCGGGGATATGTTTTTCTGGAAAAACAAATCTTTTCCCAGATTTAATACGGAAAAAAATATTTGAACGAAAAGATACACACAAAAAAATAATAAACTGAACAGGCAGTTTTCAAAGAGACATTATTGTAAAGTCTGAAGAAAAATTACAAATTCGGTATGTCTAAAATAGGAATAATCTGATTTATTTTTCGCGTCCAGAAGTATGCTGACAGGGATGCAAAACATATAACTTACCATTCCCCCTTCAAATTAAAATGGTTGATTCCTAAATTTTGAAATATTGTTTTTGCTTCACCAAGGATTTAATTCCTGTACATTCTTCTGGAAGCTCTAATTATTATTATTTTGCATTTGCATATCTTTTTCTTTTTTGTTCCATATCTATATATTTTTTTTTTTTTTTTTTTTAATTAAATAACAATTTCATATCATACCGGTAAACGGTTAAATGTTATACACGTGAACATATAATTATATATGTTCCGTGTAACATTTGTTCCTTTGGGCATATACATGTACTACTATAAGGAAATTTCTACTTTAATAAGGAACAAATAATCTATACTGTTTATTCCGCCAGAAATAAATATATTCTAATTTTTGTTTCTTTGAATATATATAATTTCTTATCAGTTAAAGTCGAAACAACTGATATTGCAAGACGTCTATTATACTTCACAACATACTCGTCAGAACTCGACCGATTCCGTTCCTTCATCTAAGGATGGGAATAGAACAGCGGATTCACCCGCGGATTGCTATTTGCTTCATAAAACATCACATGTAGACGTTTTTAAGTTAAGAAAATAAAAATGTGCAAATTAATTAAAAAAAAATTTTTTTTATAACCAATACTTCCTTAATGAAGAATAATATCCATGTGCCTCGTCTTTGATGATAATCCGAAACTGATAACCTCGTTTAGGACCACAAAGAATTCGAGTTTCTGCTCACAACGTAATTTATTTGTTTTTGTTTTCTTATTTAAGATATGAAAAGGAAGGCGTTGAAGATGGAGTAGTGTACATGCTACAGGACGGAATGACCGTTAAGGGATTTCTGAAGGGTCTACCAGGGATGTGTATTGGCGAGATAAGACGTCTGACCATTCCTCCACATCTAGCCTTTGGCTCAAAGGGAACAGGTAGAACACTTTTATTAGAAATAGGAATCGATTTATTTTACCGTGTCAACCGCATCGGTGGTGTAATGGTTAGCGGGCTCGCCTCGAGTGCGATAGAATGTGGATTCAAACACTGGTCTGATCAAACCATAGAGTATGAAATCGGTATTTGTTGCTTCTCAGGACTGGTTGGCTCCGAATGTATCCGAATGGAGTGACAACCCTACCCGCAGAGTGTTATTTCAGTGAGCTAGCACTATTAAAATCCAGTATGTGTGGGGCTAATACAAAGCGGGACATCATCTCGTCGTCATCGAAATATACTTGTTCACGCCATGATATAGCTGAAAAATTGCTCATTTGGTGTTCAAGAAAAATTACGCGTGTATTTTAAATATGTGACTGTTAATTATATTTCGTCCATTTTAAATGTGACTGTTTATAGAACGCAATTAGATTTATTTCAAAAATATATTTTAATTACAATGTATGTCCCTTAATGAAAGTTCACAAGGTGCATAGACCTAGTAAGAGACGCTAATGTAAGATATATATAGTCCTCAGTTAAATAAACCTACATTGATGGACTAACAATTCTAGTAAAATAAGTCCAAGGTTACAAGTTTTTGTTCTATAGCTTTAAAGGTTCTTGGAATAATTTCCTAATTACTTAATTCCCACTGGACTAATATCACAACATTACTTCTGTGACATTACAAACAAACAATGAAAAAAATAATAGATTATTTAAAAACAAATAGAAGTCCTTTTGTGCGACATGTATTTAAATATATAGTGTTTGCACAATTTGCACCCCATCCACATGGTATATTCATTGCTGCGGGGCCGTAGCTCTTATGATGGTTTTTTGTTTGTGATTATGGACCCATAGACCACCCCCCCATAAAAAAACAAAAAACAACAAACAAATAAACAAACAAAACAATAACAAAACAAAGCAAAACAAAAACGAAACAAACATAAAACAAAACATAAAAGTACCAAATAAGAGCTACGGTTCCGCAGCTAGGTAGAGTCACACACTAGCACATTCAGCTATTGAGCTACGGTTCCGCAGCTAGGTAGAGTCACACACTAACACAGTCAGCTATTGAGCTACGGTTCCGCAGCTAGGTAGAGTCACACACTAGCACAGTCAGCTATGGAGCTACGGTTCCGCAGCTAGGTAGAGTCACACACTAGCACAGTCAGCTATGGAGCTACGGTTCCGCAGCTAGGTAGAGTCACACACTAGCACAGTCAGCTATGGAGCTACGGTTCCGCAGCTAGGTAGAGTCACACACTAGCACAGTCAGCTATTTCAATATTGTATTTATTACAGACACCATACCCAGAGGCGCTACATTGATCTACGACATGGAAATGTTAGATATTAAACCAGCTGATGAAATCATTAGTAGATTCTCTAAAGCAGATTATAATGGCGATGGTGTACTTGATGTTGGAGAGGTATGTATTATATATCCATACTGGTCGAATCGTCGGTAACTCACGGCTGATCACGCTCCGATACTCTCCTCTAATTATGATGAATGCCCAGATCTAGAGCGTATCGGAGTGTGGTCAGATTTAGACTGACGAATGATTTCCGCCGACTCATACGCTACTCTCCTTCGCTCTATATTGAAGTGATAACACAGCTCGAGATAGATTAATAGAGTTGGGGTTTATATGTTTAACGCCACTTTCATCAATATTTCAGTTATTTCGTGGCGTCAGTTTTATTGGTGAAGGAAACCGGAGTACCCGGTGGAAATCACAGACCTGCCTCAAGTCACTGACAAACTTTATCACATACTGTTGTATCGCAGGGGCGGATTCAGGATTTCAAGTTAGGGGGAGGCGGGGGGGGGGGGGTCGCACTTAAAATAATCGCGCCAATTTTAGGGGGACGCGCGCCGGTAAACATGGTTCATGAACTAATTTTAGTAGGGATGAAAACCTTAGTTTTGATACTAATTACATCATATAGTATAAGTACTCTCAATATATCTTCATTTAACAGCAGAGGGGGTTACGGTGCTTAACACCACTTTCAACAACTTGTTTTCACTTCTATCGTGGCGGTCAGTTTTATTAGTGATAGAAACCGGAGTACCCGGACAAAACCACCGGCCTGCAACAAGTCACAGACAAGCTGTATCGAGTAGACCTCGCTGTGAGAGGGATTCGAACTCACGTGGGGATAGGCACTGATTGAATAGATAATTGTAAATCCAACTACCATACGATCACGACCATCACGGCCCTCATTGATCAATAGACATTTCGCACATTCCCGATTTGATTAGAAAATTATGCATTTCTATCCATTTTTATACGAGTTATTTCCCTTACGACGGCAAAATAAAATACCCATTCTAATATGACGTCCTTCAAACGCTTTGAGTCCAAACCCGTGGTAAAATTAATATATACCTACACCCATTGTAATTTATGACGTCATCGACAATTTATAACGATATTTTACCAATTTTTACATATTAGAATCGAAATAATTTATGGTAGCCTGAATTTATATTATTTTTACCACGGGTAGGCACTTTATGCCTATATTTTATCCCTCGCTGACGCTCGGGGTAAAACTTCGTGACATAAAGGGCCTACCCGTGGTAAAAACAATATAAACATATGGCTTCCATGAATTATTTCTTAATTCTAGCAAAAGCAGTGGAAAGTACAAAGAATTCCAGTATACTTTTTTTTCATAATTTGTACATTTTTCCACCTTGTACTATATCAGAAGATAATTTTATAACAATCTGAAAATTCACAAGTTGTTACAACATTGAAGTTTTGAATAGATTATATGGCCCTATGGGGGAAATAGGCAAGTTATTTTCATTGAACTTTACATGAAGGGGTTAATTTTAGAATCAAACTCGGAAAAGTGCAGGTGGTCTATCACATAATTTTGTCTATTACCCCCTCCATAGATACAATGCATGGTTGTCATTTACTTGAAATGTTTTTATATAGAATTTTATTTTTATTTCATAGTTGGACGAACTTATGAAAGTTGCCATGGAGAAAGGCAAATTTCCAGTCCCAAACGAGCCTTCCGTAAGAGAAGCGATGATTAATCAACTGTTTCTCCATGCTGACAAAAACAAAGATGGCGGAATGAGTGTTGATGAGTTCAAAGCTCTCCTGAAACTTCAACAGAATTTATCTTCTCGACCTCCTAAAAAACAGACCAAACCAAAGCAAGAACTTTAGATAATTTGTTTTTACTAGTTTTTCTATTAATTTATTTGTTAATATTTTGTTACAATAAAAGATAAAATATCAAGCTTGTCTTTGTTATATGTCGTGAAAAATGGACGATGGTGCCATCGGGACTCGAACCCGTAACCTCTTAGATCAAAAGTCAGCTCTCTTTTTGTTATCTTTATTTAGAATATCTCTTCTTATTAGAGAAGTCATTTACTGTTAAAACATAAATATATCACAGTTTAAACGCACATAAAAATAACACATACAAATCTATTCACCGATTAGACGCAATTACATCATTTGTTTTCTGAATCTATGGTATCACATTTGAGGAAGTTCTTTTCAAGGACCCTTAACATGTTTATATTACACAAATGTTCATAAACGTAAATAATATGATGCTAAAAAGGACATGTATTAGAAAGCAGTTTTATTAAGTCACAATTCTTGACTAGATGTATTCTTCGAAAGACCAAAAACCGTTCGGTCCACAACAAAAATTTAAAATGCAGCACTAGTCAAAGAACCACTCCCATGATGCAATCGATTAAGATCACAATTATCAAGTCATTTTAATATTTTAACTTTAGAATCAATATAAACTATACTACCTTTCTAAGAAATAAACCGTTATGATGCCATTTTTGTCACCGTTATGATGCCATTTTTGTCGCCGTTTCATGTCATTTAGATTACCATGTACCTGGTGGTATAAATATGATACAAACCTCTGTTTCTGTTGCTTTAGGAATATTCGCAGATCTGACGCTGGATAAATACAGATTAATACATGAGCATTTCCGTATTGGCCTGGTTATCATCCCGAGACCCCCATATTGGCCCGAGACGCAGTCGAGGGATGATAACCAGGCCAATATGGAAATGCCCATGTATTAAACTATTTATTACATACTTCCGACATCTAGAAAAGAGACACCCATATTGACCTAAGACGAAGTCGAGGCCCATATTGGCCCGGGCCAATATGGGCCTCGATATGGAAATGATCTTGTAGTAATCCAATAACCTGTTATTTTCCCGGGTGTGAAAATATGGACAGTTTACTTCCGGTCATATTGGTCATACAAAAATGCCTTTATTTTAACTAAGTATGTAATAAATATATATACAAGTTAGCAAAAGTATTGTTTGAAACCAGTAAATTGTCCATGTTACTGCATATCATAACTTCGGGCTTTTAAGGTTCCAACTATTCTTATCCGATGGAAGGAATTATTTTCAGAAAAATATATTTTGTTTCCCGTCTCTCTGCCATTACCCTGAATAACACTGCTGTGCCACATGTGGAGCAGGAACTGCTTAAAAATTACGGAACAACTGAGCTAACGCTATTTGTCTTTATGAGATCCGCTTTATTCAAGAACATTATTGCAATCAATTGCAGATTTAGTGTGTATAAAAGCGTTGACTGTAGTAATTTTGTAGCAAGAGCTGCTTACCCTCCTTCCGGAGCACCTGAGTTCACCCCGGATTTTAGTGGGATTGTGTTGCTCGATCAGTTAGTGTTCTGTGTAATATTTTGTAGATTGTCGTTTGTCCTTTTTATTTTGGCCGTTGTGTCGTCTGTCCTTCGATTTACGGCTTCTGATTAAAAGGGGGTGTTATAAATTCTTGTCATTACAAGTTAATTTTATAATCATTGAATTCATAATGTCTCATTTTTTTTCTCTTTGTTTTTTTTTTATATACAAATGTATATATATTCATTGTATATATCATATGATTGTTTACAGCTCAGTAATGGGCGTCTTAATTGACAAATAAAGAATTTGTTATTAATTTGTTGTTGTTGTTGTTGTTGATTACCCACTGACGTCTTCAAACGTTTCTTATTGCACTTTATATAAAAATGTACTAGTGTGAACTCTTTTAAAACCCTAGAAAACTGCACAAAATGAATTCAGTACTTATAATTTCTTTTTTACACCATTACATACAATTGAAATGAATGCTCTCTGTTTTATTTTCCACGGTGACTTGACTGTATAACCACACGAAAGGGTAAAAGAAGACCCTACAACAATCTGATGTGAACTATAGCGAGAATGAAAATAACAATAAGTTAACTGTGCAATTATTGTTTTTATTGAACTCGGAAAATACTGCAATTCATAGCTATCTATATAATAAATATCAGTTTAACAGTTATGGTTTTTTTTAAACGATGATTATGTAGAATAACTCAAAGGAGTGTTTTATTTTCTCTATATCTAGACGGGTCAATTTTCTTTTCAACTTCACAGCTAACACACCTCAGCGGAAGGTCTCTCTTCAAAGCCAAAATAACGGACTTTGAACAAGTAAGGATTACCAGTCAAACATGTGATGAATGGTGACGACAACAAAGACGAAACATAACATTGAATGCACTTTATGATAATATCAACAACCAGAGAGTTAAACCGGCAGCGTGGGTATAAATAGCTGTGGGCGGAGCAAACCTTCAGATTGTTCATTATTTTGACCACGGTTATCTCGAGGAGGAAAAATCAATGATACACAGTTTCATAGTTACTTTTGGAGCAAAATATTTGACAGGCATGGTTACTAGTGTTCCTCCCTCCCAAACTTTCAGTCGTATTAAAAATTTATATTCTTCATCAGTCTAAAAACTACAAAAATCACTTCGAAAATTCAAATTTCTGAGATATGTGACCTTTAGGTCACGTTGGTCATGTGACATACAGTTTCATAAATATGCTGTTCATATCAACGGGAATTTTTCATAAGCTCCGCCCTCAATTTTGTCGGTAGGCACTACCACAATTTCCCCTTTAAACTATATGAATTATCACAGTAATAAAAAGAACAACAAACAAGAATACCACACCCGGTCGGAACAGCTAAACAAAAATACCACACCCGGTCCGAACAGCTCCAAAATCCAATAGAAAACCGACAGTAAGAGGCAAATTCGTCATCCTAACACAGAAACACACGACCACCAACACCACAGGCCTAGTACAGGCATTTCAACAAAAAGTGACGGGGTTAATGTAGTATTATGAGTCAAAACCTCCTCTCTTAGCGAGATGTCGTGGTCATACTTACTTGGGTTTACTTAGGTTTGGCTACATTTTCAGGATCCCTGTGGTTCCTATGCATCAGTCTCTACCTCAATTTCATTGCCCATTCCGGTGATTGTGGTCATCATATAATATATCCTGGTTTGCCCAGTACTTGTCAAGTCTGTTTTTGAATGTGTTGGTGTTAATGTAGTAATAACTGAATCAGGAAGACAATTCCATGTTTAACAATTCTCAATGCATTTGAATATTTCCTGATTTCTGTGCGTGCCCTCTGAGGGAATATCTTTAAGCTATTGCCTTGTACCCCTGTTCTTGATGTCATGTCCTTCCACAGTTTTACAAAAGATGCTGCTTCCCCATCATATTTTCCACTCAGTATTTTGTATTTTGTCATGCAAGTGTTTTTCCACATAGGAGTAAGTTTTACAAATGCTTAAATTGTTAGTTTAGTTTTAGCTTAAACATATTTTTATTTGCTAAGAAATAACAAATAGGGATCGGACACAAGTTTTTCCAACTTATGAAGACTTCTCCCGAATACAATTATTTACAATATGTATTAGCATGCGCAATGCACTAATATAATGTGAATATAATATGCATAGATATAAGCTATAAGAGATAAATTGCTTAAACTGGTTGTTTGCGTATTCCAAAGAAAAAATATTAAAATAAATAAACTTAAAAAAAAAAAAAAAAAAAAAAGGATTTAGAGTTATTTGTTGCTTAGCTGAAATATGAACATGAAATTCGTACTACTATGAATCAATAGAGCATTGCCTATTATATTTAGCATAACTATAAACAATAACAAGAAACCAAAGGGGAAATCAGAAGCCGTAAATTGAAGAAACGTAGATAAAACAATGGCCAAACTAGAGGACAAACACTTACCTATACTACACAGAGAACCAACGACTGAACAATACGAATCCAACTAAAACCGGGGGTGAACCCAGGTGCTCCGGAAGAGTTAACAGTTCCTGCTCCACATTTGACATCAGACTTTATTGTGATATAAACCTTATCAGTTTGTCACTAGAATTTACAACTATAAAATCACAATATCAAATTTTACAAATATACAATACCACTTTATGTGAGACACACCAATCGGTACATTGCAACTAGCATATTATAACATTAAATAAAAAATGAATTTTAAATTGACCAATCAGTGACACTTCTACAACATTGAGATGACAGGACAGCAATATGCGTTTTGGAACGCACCCGATAGACACCGAATGTATTCATGTTGACCCCTCATCAAGCCCTGAAAGGATCGGTTTTAGATCTCCCACGAGGCGACTAGTAAACCACCGTTAGAAAATAGGGAGCAAGTGTGCAGAGATCTAATTTTAATTAGATTAAACTTATTTTATTGTTAACTATATAACATTTGGATCGGACACAAGTTATTCCAACTTACAAAGGTCCTCTCCACAATTAATTTTAATTCCATTGTACACAAGACAAAGTGATAAATAATATATTTTCCTGCATAAGATGTATTTAATATAATCTAAAACGTTATGTTTCCTTTAAAAAAATAGATAAAATAGCAATGTTCCGTTGACACTAATCGGTAATGTTTCATGACTATAAAAATAATGACAGAATAGATTATTGGTGTTTAGCCTCACTTTATTTTTTTCCCAGTTATATCGTCGTGGTCAGATTTTTTTAAATATCTAAACTGGTAAAGAACAGAGGCGTGGTCGGATTAGAATTTAGAATATGTTGATCAAATAGTTATAATTGATAATTAATCAAAAAATATATATAAATGAGCTGACATGTTTGTACAATTTTTTTAATTAGTTAAAATTGAACTATCGAAATGAAGATTACAAAAGAGATTGTGTCATCAACTTGTTCTACAACCGGAAGGTATTGTTTGAACATAGTATTAGGTTCAAAGGTCATGTAAATATGCTTGTTAATTTTACGATGTGCAAAATATTATGTATTTCAATGCAAAAAGGTGTTCGACATCTCTTTCGTGTATAATTTATCACATAATTCTAATTAATTTATAACGTAATATGCATTTTTGATAAAACATGTGTTTCGTTGCGTAATTTGTCTTAATTAACAAAATGTTGGATCGCATAAATAGACGATCTCCCCTCTACCAAATCGCAGACTTTTCATAAGCTTTCCATCGGATCTTCACCTGCCACCTACTTCAACTCAGGTAAGATATCTACAATATTCTGAAAAAAAAATAATTAACAACTATTTTTTTAATTGCGAAGTAGAAATATAACAGTTTTTAATATTTCATTTAAAATTTAATTAATAACAACAGGTCAATTATCTCCAACATTCTGGGGGTAAAAAATAGAATTAACAACTATTTTTTTAATTGCTTTATTACAAATATAACAGTTTTCAATATTTCATTTAAAATTTATTTAATAACATGAAAATATCTTATTATTTCTTAATGCAATTAATTAAGGCCAATGTATTAAAAAATCTTTTTGTACAGGTAAGGTATTTTTTAATTGCTAAATAGAAATATAACAGTTTGCATTATTTCATTTAAAATTTAATTAATAACATAAACCTATCGTCTAATTTCTAAATACTATTGAGACCAAAAATATTAAAAATCAAGTAAATTTATATTAATGAATTCAATATTACTTAATATACAATACAATACAATAATATACATGTTTAATAAGAAAAGAAAACCAGAATCTGACATAGAAAAGGGGGTATACTAGTATTTGCATATAAAAGGGCGTTAGACAGGGATATCAATTTTCACGTCTATGGTATACAAAGGTTATAGAAAGCAAAGAAAAAAGAATATTATCCTAAAATATCGGGATTTGGAATAATTAGCACTTATTACTAATATTATAAGTCATAAATCCCCATAAAAGTGCTCCAACATAAAGGCAAATGTACAGTAAACAAAAAGCATATTATATATTTCTATTAATATGTTATATAGTCTTTTAATCCAGAGAAGCTTAGAAGTCAGTGTTTAATATCATGGTCCTCTTAAATCAGATGTACTTGACGAAAAACTAGCAATGCTTAAGACAGAAAAATCGAATTTGATATTAGATTACATATAGTAGATACATTTGTGCTCTAATAAATCGTTGTTTTCTATTGAAATTTAAAATTCATGAGTACAACTAGACATCATATACTACTAGAATATAACCCCTTGAGTGTCGTTTTCCAATACAATAACTCCCATTAGCGTCGTTGGAAGGTAGGAACCATCAGAGTTCATTCACAATACAAATTTCTCCCTATACGCGTATATCACAATATAATTTCAATGCGCGTCTATTTCCAATATACAGTAATTGTTGGTACAAGCACCATTTGACAATTTCCCTTGAAACTGTCTTTTGTTTCAATACTCTCCCCCGTATGTGCATTTTTTTGCAAATATAATTGACTATGTAATTTATTACATCGAAAGGTGTCTTTTTTTAAAAGCTCTCAACAACTCCTCTGATGTCTTCGTCCTCTTTTTTTTTGACAGTCTATAAATAATACAATTTCTTAATATTTTAATTACATTTTGGTCCGAATGTCACATTAAAGTTTACGGAAATTATATTATTTAGAGATGGACCATTTAACTTCCAGGGAGGGGGGAGTATGTTTTTTTTCTAAAAAAAATATTCTGATTCCCAATGTTGCTGAAAAAAATATTCTGATTTTGGTGGAGGAAAAAAAAATAATCTGATTCAGAGTTTTTGTCATATAACCTAATGTTAAATTCTGGAAAAAAAAATATTCTAACTCTTGTGTTGTCCGAAAAAAATTTCTGAAGGAAAAAAAACCATAACCCCCTGCAAGTTAAATGGTCGGTCCCTTATCAGCATTGTTCTTGTAAATGAGAAGAACACATTAAACTCAGTTGGAATGTTAACTTCCTGTGTCCGAAATCCATGACAATATTGGTTCTCTATGAAATAAAATTTTAAACATTTCAGTGTCACAAAAATACACATGAAGAAAAGTTTGAAGATACCAAAGTGTAATTAGATGACGTGCACACTAAATTAGATATCTACGTTTTTATTTTAGTATGTATAAATAAGCTGATTGACATTCAAACGCTTCTTCTTTAAGGGGTACCATACACTACAGGGAGATAACTCTTTAATATCAGTTGAACGTTATGATCATATGGTTTGTATGTAGATTTCAAGCATCTCGGTGATCAAAACCACAGAGAGAAAGCTGCTATGTGGCTAGTGAATTTATAGCTCTGAGTCTGTTGGTTGGAATTTATTAAAATTTTGATATCTATTACAGTGGATATATTCAAGCACAACACAAAAAAAAATAAAAAATTAAACGAGCAGATCAAATTTTACCTGAAGTGTATGGTACCACCTTAAATCAAAAACATAATAATAAATTGAAAAGTTCTATAAATAACAACACTATCTATGATCGATTTGTTAAAATACACCATAAGAAGAGTTTGAAGATACCAAAGGGGTAATCAGAATACGTAAATCAAAGAAGAACAGACAACACAATGGCCAAAAGAAAACGTACAAAAGAACAAACAACGATCCATAAAACATACACATACAACTAGAAATAGTGTTACTAAGAAAGGATCGAATGACTTAATGTATAATGCTAATCATTGTGTCAGTATCTTGGCTCTAACATCTTTATCTAATCTTCCAGGTTACGTTTTTATCACAAAAATGGCAACTTACTTCATCATCACAGTAGCCACCATTTTGGCCTTTGCCCAGGGATATGGCATGATGAAAGGTGGAATGATGCCGATGGAAATGATGGGTGGAAAGGGTGGAATGATGGAGATGATGCCCATGGAGATGATGGGTAAAGGAAAGATGATGGAGATGATGCCTATGGAGATGATGGGTAAAGGAAAGATGATGGAGATGATGAAGATGAAAGAAATGATGGAAATGAAGATGAAAGAAATGATGATGAAAGGTAAAATGATGGAAATGATGAAGATGAAGGAAATGAAAGAAATGATGATGAAAGGTAAAATGATGGAAATGATGAAGATGAAGGAAATGAAAGAGATGATGATGAAGGAAATGATGATGAAGGAAATGATGATGAAAGAGATGATGATGAAAGAAATGATGATGAAAGAAATGATGATGAAAGGTAAAATGATGGAAATGATGAAGATGAAGGAAATGATGAAACCTGAAATGATGATGAAACCGGAAATGATGCCAATGATGATGAAACCAGAAATGATGATGATGAAACCAGAAATGATGCCAATGATGATGAAACCAGAAATGATGATGATGAAACCTGAAATGATGATGAAACCTGAAATGATGCCAATGATGAAACCAGAAATGATGATGAAACCTGAAATGATGCCAATGATGAAACCAGAAATGATGCCAATGATGCCAATGATGAAACCGGAAATGATGATGAAACCTAAACCTATGATGAAGAAAGGTGGTTATTAAAAAGTTATCAGAGATGACGAATATTTACATATTATACAATATTATGATAAAACGATGTAGATCTAGCTGCAAATAAATGTCATTCACAAATACACATTGTTTACATTAATACTGCCTCCCCAAAATAATTGATTGATTGATTGATTGATTGATTGATTGATTGATTGATTGATTGATTGATTGATTGATTGATTGATTGATTGATTGATTGATTGATTGATTGATTGATTGATTGATTGATTGATTGATTGATTGATGCTTAACCTCAAGTGAGCAGTATTTCAACTGTATTCACGTGGAGATAATAAATTGAAACAAATCACTGTCGGTGGAGAACAAGCTTACAAACATTGCACATTGCATATAGGGAAAACTTGTAATAAGAGTTACACAACGGGTATCACATGTGGAGCAGGAACTGTTTTCCCTTCCGGTACACCTGAGTTCACACTCGGTTTTTAGTGAGATTCGTGTTGCTCTTTAGTATTTTGAGTAATGTTTTATAGGTAGTTGTTCGTCTTTTTTATTTTGGTCATTGTATTGTATGTACTAAACAAAATAGCCAAAATCGGCTACGGTCACATATGCCTGAGGAGTTGGGTGGTTGGGCTAGAGTGTTTAACGCCACTTTCAATAATATCTCAGTTATATCGTGGCGGTCAGTTTTATTTGTGGAGGAAACCACAGTACAAGCAGAAAACAACTGACCTGCCGCACGTCACTGACAAACTTTATCACATAATGTTGTACCGTATAATCTCGCCCGAGTCTGAGAAGGATCACGATCACGACGGATCCTTTGAGAAAGATAAATCAGCTTGACATCACAATCAAACAAAACACCTCCATTGAATCTCAAAAATGAAAAAAAAGCAAAACAATAAAATAGCGCAAATGCATTAGGAATAGCCCACCGGGAACCAGATGTGAGATTCTTTTGCAAAGGTCCGCCTCCAGTAAATCATCCAATCAGGATCCGACGTACTCAAAAATAAACGTTAGAGAATATCGAAGGTGTAATCAAAAATGTACAACCAAGAGGAACTGGCAACATAGTGTACACAATGCGAAGAAAAATAAAACACAATATGTGCTGTACACCATGCACTATACGCAATTAAACACAAATAACGTAAATTGACATTCATCTTATGAGCCCTCCTACAAACAACTGGAGGTAAAGGCGAACCGAACATCGTTTTTATGCGGAAATCAAAAGTAGAACTTATTTATTCAGTGTAGTTCTACTAATACTGTACAGGGGAACAAAATTAAAAATCACAAATACCACATCGTCAGAAGAGTTCCAGAATCTAATCGGAAAACCGTAGAGACAGAGGCAAAGGGAGAGAACTTCATATAAGTTGTAACCTATTGTATATATTTGACAATAAAATATGTTTAATTCAGAGTCACAATCGATACCTATACATCAGGGGCGGATTCAAGGGGGGGGAGCACCCGGCGCGTCCCCCCCCCTAAAATTGGAAAAAATATGATTTTTTTGCGTAAAATCGTGATTTTTCACACGAAATACCCCCAAAATTTTCGCGCCTCACTCCGCTCGGCGCCATTTTTTTAAGCGCCCCCCCCTCTAACTTGAAATCCTGGATCCGCCCCTGTACATGACCGTTCACTCTCCTGTCTTACTATAGACACTTCAGTTAAAGGTGAAGTATTATAATGGAAAGAATCTCGTTACAAATATTTAGATCTGCTTCAGAAATCAATATGGGAAGAAGATAATGATCGTGGCCAAGATCAATGGTTTATATGAACGATCCGTTTTCCTTTGAAAATGTCACGACCAAGAATGTTTATATATAAATAACGGGAAAAAACTATTGTTTTTGATAGGACAATGAACATGACTTTAAAGTTGGCCCGAATATTTGATATTTTTGAGTGGAGATGACACATTCAGTAAACGATGGGTCGTATTTAAAATTTAATATGTAAAGTCCGAACTTTCTAATACAACTAAAAATGCCATACATGTCCGAATAATTTTAAAACCAAATCGAATAATCGTAGAAAGAGGTCAAGTCGATAACCATAACACATGTACATGACAGCCCACTTTCCTGGCTTGGTACAGGCACTTCCATAAAAAGTGGCGGGATTAAACGAGTTTTATATTACTCAACCGCCGTTCTTATTGAAATGATGCGGTCATGAAAATATTTTTCAGCGTCTGAATAAAATGTCAACCCTCGCTTATAACTGAATGAGCAGTGTTGTTATAAAGAACGATCGAATCTTGAAGATCTCACTGACATAGAAGATATCATATCGTATATAATATTAGTTCCACTAAAAAGGACCGATGACATCAACAATTATCTAAATATTTGATAGTATGACATCGTAATCTTGACATTTATCAGGACGTTATAATTGCGGCCTATCTATTTGATTAGGTGAAGTTTGGCTTTTCATATATTTCATTCTCTGGACTGGCGGCTAAGAGAGGACATGGAAGGTACGATAGCCCTGGTCGATATTTGAGACATTGACTTGTCATTGTGGAGCCACAGTATCTTGACGTTTAAATGCAAAATCTAGCGAAATGATAGAGAAAAATATTATAAAAATCTGTATATTATATATATAAAAAAACACAAGTAATGAAACAAGTATTTCCCTCCAAAAGTGGTCAAGCTGTGTACATTTTTTGTAACCTTCGTTCGTCCGCAAAAGAATGCTACGTTGGAATGTTGGAAGGTAAATCCCTTTCATGCATACTTTATTTGTACCAAACATTGCTTTGTTCCCTACCTATTTGACTTTTTTCACATCAGACAGACTTTCGTGTTTTGAAAATTAAGCCATTGCTCCCATAACTTCCGGTTTCGGCAGCATCTAAGGTTGACAAATTAATTATTTGCTTCACGTCTATCAAAAATGAATAGAAGGTAAGTAGCATTCGTAGTTTATTTTTACTTAATGTTTTTTGCATATAATTTTGTAAGATACCAACTGTAACAATACAATACATTTACCGATAAGGGAGGTAATCATAAAGTTTTGTTGGCAGCCACTTCAAATTGGTAGATTGAAATTAAATGAAATGTCTAAATATTTGGATCTACTAGCTTGGTATCTGTACACATAGTGTCAACTATTTCTATTACATATACTGCCTTTAAGAAAAAGAATGGCAGAAGGTTACACAAGGAAGGGGATGCATAAAAGCATGTTGTGTCAGCTCCATGCATGCTTCCGGAAGTAGTCTTGAACCCGGAACAATTTTCAGGCCATTTCCGTTTTTTGGAATCGTTTTATTGTCAACTTTATTTGCTGCCGTAAGCCGGAAGTTTTAAGCGCAATGGCTTAATTTTCATAACACGACTTCAAGTCTGTCTGCTGTGAAAAAAGACTAGGTAAGGAACAAAGCAATGTAAACTATGCATGAAAGGGATTTACCTTCCAACATTCCGGTAGAATCTGAGTAGTTTTCTTTTACAAAATAGATCTGTCCCTTCCTAAGACAATGTATTTGTTTCTACGTTGGTAATTCTTTTTTATGAAACACAGTTGGACATTTTCATTTAATCTGTCTTCCAGTTTTGAGTGAGGAATAGTTGTGGAGAAGGTAGGGAAGTAAAATGATTTAATGTTATTGCATAAGAAGAGGGACATTGACTGTATGTACTATAACAGATCGTTATATTGTTTCAGAAAGTACACCTGATTCATACCACCTCTTGAGTACATGAGTAGCTAGTGCCACAGTAGCTCTGAAGCCCTGTTTTGAATATAATTTAATAATTTAGAAAGAGGTTTCATGGAGCATTTGGCGGACCCAACAATATAAAGCTGTTTGTCAGAACATTTGTGTAATTGAGGAATTCAGTAGAGTGATGGTAGATCTAGTTCTTCATCTTTGGTTGAAATTTCCAAAGGACCAAAAGAACACAAAACAGACGTATGATTGTCCAGGATTCCTCTTTCGTAAGTGTCGTCGGTGTATATGCGGGGTTGCCAAGTGATTTGTCAACACCTAATTCCTTTATCAAGCAGTCTATATAAAGTGATTGATTTACACACCAAAACGGTATTGTCTGTACATGTAAATCACTAACAAACCTCTATCGAGTACACCTTTACACGGGTTGAAGTCGAATACACAAGTCTTAATGCTGATAAACAATGATTACATGTGTATGTGTACTTCACGAAAACATACCCGTCGCGAAATTCATGAACATAAATTAAACACAGCGCGAAAAAATGTACAAATGCAGTATTACAATAATTAAATGGCTGCCACTTTACTCTCTTTTGAAAAAAGCCGCCAAATGATATCGATCGTAACAAAAGGACAATGTACTTAATACAGTCTAATTCAGCATAGATATATCCTTTTGAAATAATCCCCCAAAAGCGTACACCTCGTAAGGAAAGGACAATGAACTTCATAAATCTAGTTCATAATAGATATATCCTGTAACTATTCTTTGTTGCGAACGGAACAGATTTTCGTGTGGGAGGAATTATTTAGATTGTCAGAATTTCTTATCACAGAGGGATAGGCAATATATCATATATAAATCAATCTAATTAAAATTAGATCCGGTCTCACTTGCTCCCATTTATTGACACGTCGAAACGTGAGAGATCCGAAGAAACCTCATTACATGTCACATTCGAGTAACTCTATGGCGAAGCCGATGAAAATGATGGTTGTACAAATGTGAAAATGTAACTAAGCTGTTTTGCATACAACGAGCAATCCGATTGGTAGGAACACTTATTTATCATATCATATAGTCATGACATAAGGTCACTCACATGTCACTCGTAATTGGGATTTTGTTCAAAGATTTTCCACACCGTGGCATATCAGTACAGGGGACCAAGTGATAAATCTGATTGTATTTAGATTAATTTATATATGATACATTTGCCTATTCCTCAGTGATAAGAAACTTTGTATATTAACTAGCCAGGAAAAAAAATCATCATGTAAATTCAATATAACATTTGATAACATAAACTTCATATGTTTATTCTGCAAAAACAAAATAGGACACAACAAATCTTTATAATACACATTTCCTTGTCAACTACCTTTTTTTTAATTAATTGTATTTTACATATTTTGACAAATCCCCTTTTTTGTAATAGACTTTTACTGTAACATCCTACTAGTAATAACGTCCGTGTCAGGAAAAATACTCTTCATTTTAAGAATTACCTTTCCATTTTGTCTGAAGGTAACATTCTGTAGAATTTAATTACACTATGATACCCTTCGCGAACACCTGTAGTGTATTCACCCCCGATTTTTGTGAGATTCGTGTTTCTTATCTTTTTATTTTTTGTGTTGTCTTATTATGTGTGTTTACGTTCTGAATTCCGTGTTGTGGTGTTCGTTACGATTTCCGCACAAAAACGATGTTCGGTTCTTCTCTACGCCCGGATGTTTGTTGGAGGGTTCATGTCTTATTTACGTTATTTGTGTTTGTTTGCGCATAGTGGTGTCCAACACATTTCGTGTTACTCAATCTTTAGTTTTCTGTGTAGTGTCTAGTAGTCTAATATTCGTGTTGTCCTTTTTTCGGTCATTGTGTTGTCTGTCCTTCTTAGATTTGCGGCTTCTAATTACCTCCTTCGGTGTGTTCAAACTGTTCTTAGATTTGATTATGACAAACATCTCAAGTCAGATTCCACGCATAGGGATTCTTCCGAGAATATTTAATAACGATAATCTATTTTTAGAATTTAACGTTGCGCCTCAAATGCTGAAACAAAAGCTTAGGAAAGTGCCTTTATATACGAAAGCAAATTGGGATAGCATCCAAAACGAAATTAAAATGCTTAAAGACAATTTATTAACACGAATACAGATTGCAATATCAACGAACTCTGGCATTGTTTAAAACGAATTGAAACAACTAGTTAAAAACCATATCCCATATAAAGTGGGAAAAACCGAAAACGACATACCTTGGCCAGCCCAGGATATTAAGTGAATGAGTTATGGTTGCTTAGCACCAATTGATCAATTTCTCAGCTATATCATGGTGGCGAGAACAAGTTAAATTCGATGAGATGATAATGATGTCCACTTTATACTAGACCAACTTGCTAAGTTATATAATATAGTCTTTGCTTTGACTTGATCGGAGCTTGAAACCACGAATCTACCACATTCAAGGCGACCATTACACCACCGATGCAGTTCCAACAAATTAAAGAACTAATCAGGAAAAGGGACAGACCATGCAAAAAATGAAAAACAAAATAAAGCGACAAATATAGAAAACAAACCTTGAACATCATATCCAAAAGTTCGTTCGACAATCATATTAACAGTACATGGATGATATTGCTACAGGTTGGTGGTTTTCTCCAGTTACTCCACTAATACAACTTGCCGCCATGATATCCTCATACGAAGAAGCTCGTTCAACAATTATATAATCAGTACATGGATGATATTGTCACTTTTAAAACACAGATAACATTGGAGCAATGTAAAATGCAATGAAATTATACATAATGCATACGAAACGAAACTGACCGAGGAATACTGTTCATCAAATAATGTGGAAAACTAGCCACCGACCCCCATCAAAAATGCTAATGACATGAACCATCAATTCCAATCAGTTTTTCTCTACCGGAGAAAGAAAAGTTTGAGGATAACAAAGGGGTAATCAGAAGCGGTAAATCGAAGAAGGGGATGACAAAAAAGGGACAAAGAACGCTCTCTATATAACATTACATAGAATACTAAAGATCGAGTAGCTCACGAACCTCACCAAATATCGTGGATGGGCTCGGTTGTTCCAGAAGGGTAAGCAGTTTATCAAATGAGATTTATACATTAAAATGTAATATGCCAGTTGATTCTAAATTCCCTAAGATATAAAACTTAACATAAACAACATGGGAATGAGAGTACAAATAATTCCTGGATTGAAAGCTGTCAACATTTCGGTATAGGTCATGAACGAGGACAGATCGGGATTGTGATCACAATAGATAGGATACATATACATGTATACGTAAAAATATGAAGATGCCAAATGTGGTTGTCAGACGCCGTAAATCAAACAAGGACAGAGAACATAATGGACAAAAGAAAACGGACAAAATAACATTGAACAATGATCTAACAAAAATACTACACAGAAAACTAAAGATCGAACAACATGAACCCCACTAAAATCCCGGGTGAACTCATGTGCTCCGGCAGGGTAAGCATTTTCTGTTCCACAAGTATTATTTTATGGTCATTTGTGACAGATATTCCGTATTAGTTAACTAAGTCATACCCGGTAGTGACATCAATATAACTATTATGAACCCTTGGTTTAGATGCTTCCTTGTTGACTATTATGAACCCTTGGTTTAGATGCTTCCTTGTTAACTATTATGAACCCTTGGTTTAGATACTTCCTTGTTGGCAGAAATTCTTTGTCAAGCAAATCATAATAGGAGCCACATTATTGTATCAACGGAGAGAAATATACTCCATATCAAGGTGTTGCTAGACTGTTGATAAATATAAATAGTAAATTCACAGTGGGAAAATTGAAAACATAACTTTTGTCATAAAGTTTTGTTCTTTTAAAACCGACCCTCACTGTCAATTTCTATGTACATGTCAATGTATGAAGCAGATTTGTGGTATCAATGGGATAGATACGATCAACATAACCACCAAATTTGAAAGTGAAAGGACATAATCTATTTATAGCGGAACGTGAAATTGAAAGATCGATCTATCTCAGTTTGCTCGTTTATTTAGAAGCACCTGCATTAAGAAGAGTATGAAGCTACCAAAGGGGTAATCAGAATCCGTATATTGAAGAAGAAAAGACAACACAATCACCAAAAGAAATAGTACAAAAGGACAAACAACGATCGACAAAAACATACATATAAAACTAAAGATCGAGTAACATTAAGTCTGCTTCGTACGAATAAAAAACGTCTGCAAGAGAACCAACAACAAAACAAAAAACGATTGGCTTCTTAGTTCGAAACCTTAACATCGGTTCGACCTCCGTAAAAGAACAAGCCCACAAATCATTAATTAGATCATCACTTTAGTATTATTGTTCTGCCTGGGGTCCCGACAAAAAAAGTTAAAATATCAACTCGAAATAGTCCAACACAGTGCTGTCAGGTTTGTCACCAACACAGTGCTGTCAGGTTCGTCACCAACACAGTGCTGTCAGGTTCGTCACCAACACAGTGCTGCCAGGTTCGTCACCAACACAGTGCTGTCAGGTTCGTCACCAACACAGTGCTGTCAGGTTCGTCACCAACACAGTGCTGTCAGGTTCGTCACCAACACAGTGCTGTCAGGTTCGTCACCAACACAGTGCTGCCAGGTTCGTCACCAACACAGTGCTGTCAGGTTCGTCACCAACACAGTGTTGTCAGATTCGTCACCAACACAATGCTGTCAGGTTCGTCACCAACACAGTGCTGTCAAGTTCGTCACAAACACAGTGCTGTCAGGTTCGTCACCAACACAGTGCTGACAGGTTCGTCACCAACAGACAGCGAAACACGTCTAGTGTGGGCGACATGTTACAACAATTGATCTGGTGCAGTCTTACAGACAGGCGTAAAGATGATGGACGCTTCATTCAGCATAAAATATCAAACGAAAATGTTGCTATCGAAAACTTATGTCATCTTTAAGACAATCACGACACATGCATTCTCCGCCTTCATTATCACTCGACAAAGACAAGCATAGTTTTCCCATTCATCGATAGCTGATTGGTTTAGTTTTAGTTTATGGTGTTTAGCGCCACTTTCAACAATATTTCAGCTATATTGTGGCGGCCAGTTTTATTGGCGATGGAAACCGGAGTACCCGACTTGTCGCGGTCGCAAGTCACTGACAAAGTTTATCACATAATGTTGTACACCTTGCCATGAACGGAGCTTGAACTCACAACTTCAGTGGTGATAAACACTGGTTACACATGTAATTGTAAATCCAACTACCATACGGTCACGACCACGACGCTCCCAAGATACCTGATTGGAAACGGCTGTCGCAGTCCATACTAACGAGTCGGTTGAAACATTCAAGGCTGTTGTCTCCTCCATCAATTTACTGATTTATGAAACTGTAAATAGTTTTAACCTTTTTCATGTGCAACCTCTGACATAAACATGTTCAAAGGAGGTCAGTGTGTTTGTGAGCAGTAGAAAGTAGATGAGAACCGTCTGGGGACGTCATAATACATTAAACACTCTTTATTGTTGAAAGTGGCGTTAAATACCATACCCCTAACACCCCTTTAATAACGAACTGGGCGTCACGTCGTATTTTTGCAAATATTTTATAAGACAATAGTTGAATAAATTGGTGCACTCAGAATGACGTTACAATCACGCTCCAATTTATGAAACCGTCTGGGACGTCATAATGCCTAAAACACTCTTTAACTAATTGGGCGGTACGTTATTTTTGCAAATATTTATAAGGCAATAATTGAATAGACTCGTGCACTCAGAATGTCGTTCCAATCACGCTCCAGTTTATGAAATATAGAAATTAGAAGAGAATCGTCTGGATCATAATACCGTTTAAACGCTCTTTAACGAACTGGGCGGCACATCGTATTTTGCAAATATTTATAAGGACAAGAGTTGAATACGACAGTTCGGAGTTAGTGGAAGAGTTATGTCCTGTGTCTAGCTCTTTCCCGTTAAGAATACATAAGGTGTACATCCGGGTCTCATTTCTGGACACTCTTTTTAAATGGCTGCCGCCCTTTACTGTTATATCAGCAGAGAAAAAAACTTTCCCTTATATACCTTACTGGGTAGTGGTTGCGTGTTAATTTCATATTCTATGTTATCACTGATCATTGCCTGGCTTGGTTAGGATTATTCATCAGAAGCTGAAACTGCAGATAAAGAAACTTTGCTATATTGTGCAGTATCGCCGCATCGGATGTAATGACAATGTTCAAATTTGGTTACCGTAGATGACACTGAGCATTTCAGGTGTAAAATTACCTGCTTTATGACACAAAAAAATTGAGCAGACTATATTTAATGAAAATGATTGGCATTTTATGATTTTAGTTGTCGCATTAAAAGAAACATACTTCTTTTTTTTACGAAGGTATTTTCCCTGTATCAATGTTAGATTTACAGTAACATAATGTAGACAAACCAATTATTATTTGTCATATTAGAAAAAATACATAAATAGCTGTGGGTATTATTTTTTTCATATTTTCCTGCATCAATGCATCGATTGACAGCTGAAATACTCAAATGCTGCGTCGTTGGCAACGCCCACGGCAGCCATATAAAAAAACGTCCAACGGAGGGAAATAAAATAGTCCTTTTTTTACCTCCTTTACAAAAGACTTTTTAACTCCGAAGTCCCGTATTGACTGGTGCACTCACAATGACGTTACAATCATAGAAGAGAACCGCCTGGGATATCAAATACCTTTTAACGCTCTTTAGTGAACCGGGCGGCAGGTAGTGTTTTGCAAATATTTATTTTATATATAAATAAGGCAATTTGCACTCACAACACAGGGACTTGCTCCCGGTGAATAAAAAGATCGACTATCCACATATATACACTAGACAAGGGAGATACAAATGTCGTCGGTAGCCACGCTTCAACTCATTTTATTTCCATTAATACCTTTCATCTCACCGCTAGTCCTCCTTAATTCGTTTAACAAGATGTTTATCTAAGAATTACAACAGCAGTTACCTTGATTAAACCCTACTCGACTTCAAAAAATAGCTTTATTCACTCCAAATCATCCTTTTCAACATCCGATGATTACAAAAACGAAACTGACGACCTTGAACTTACGTTCGGGCTTTTTCTTTCATGCACGATAACTCCAGTTCATTCACATTCAAAATCCCGCTTTTAATATATTAAAAGTTTCGCCAACAAATTCCCGCGGTTTTGCAACTGGAGTTATCGTGCATGAAAGAAAAACCCCGAGTAAGCCCGAACGTAAGTTAACATCTACATCTACATTTTACGACAATCCATCAATGGTGATGATTAAAGGTTTAAAGGTTAAAGGTCGTCAGTTTCGTTTTTGTAATCATCGGATGTTGAAAAGGATGATTTGGAGTGAATAAAGCTATTTTTTGAAGTCGAGTAGGGTTTAATCAAGGTAACTGCTGTTGTAATTCTTAGATAAACATCTTGTTAAACGAATTAAGGAGGACTAGCGGTGAGATGAAAGGTATTAATGGAAATAAAATGAGTTGAAGCGTGGCTACCGACGACATTTGTATCTCCCTTGTCTAGTGTATATATGTGGATAGTCGATCTTTTTATTCACCGGGAGCAAGTCCCTGTGCTCACAGTGACGTTAAAATCACGCTCCAGTTTATGAAACCGTCTGGGACACCATAATACCCTAAACCCTCATTCACGAACTGTGCGGCACGTGGTGTAAGGCAATAGTTGAATAGTTGAATTGACTGGGCACTGGTGCACTCACAATGACGTTATAATTACGCTCTAGTCTATGAAATATACATAGATCAAAACTGGGCGGGACGTCGTATTTTGCCAATATTCATCAGACAATAGTTGAATAGACTGGTACACTCAGAATGACGTTACAATCACGGTCCAGTTGATGAAATATACATACAGCCCTTAAACGCTCTTTAATAAAGAGCAGGGCGGTGCGGTGTAGTTTGCAAATATTAATAAGGAAATACTTTTGTAGTTGAATAGACTGGTGCCCTCACAATGACGTTAAAAATCACGCTCCAGTCTATGAAATATATACATCGATCAATCAAATCTGTGCAACATCTGGTGTGAAGGCGAGTGTATTATATACAGTATATACAGAATCAATAAGTATAAGCTCAGCAATATTCTTTTCATTGACAAACTCTTTATAAAAACACAGTAAACAAAATTATAGATTTGTCAACATTTTTTTTATTTAGAAAAAAAATTCAGTTCAATATTTGTCTCTTTCAATTGTCAATCAATTGCTATCCATTTTGGCTTTCTGTCTTCAAGATTTTTTTAGTTTGTTTGTTAAAAAAGAAGCCTGTAAACTTCGATTGCAATTTTTGCAGACTGCGGTGAAAAATTTTGCACGGCCATTTTAACCGTACTATCAAAAGCGTAGGTCAGACGTTATCTTAACATACACAACATACTAGTGATAAATTAGACTTTAGTGGACTATAAAGTATATTTAACTACAGGTAAGTATTATTTAGTTTTGACTTAAATAATTATTTTAACAATTGAACTAATTATGAATTGTCGACATTGTTCATATACAAAAAAAAGAAGGTTTTTCGCCAGTCAATGTGAAAGTGGATTTCTCAAACCATTCTGCTTGTATAAGTGTCTGTTAAGTGTGACAGGTACGGAAACGTCTTATTTATGGTATACATGGATTTTATACGTAAAATTATGATCGTTTCCGATTCATGTTAAGTAAGAGTGGTAACAGAGATATATCATTTAAAAGTAGCCAAATCAAGAGGGCCGTCGTGGCCGTGATCGTATGGTAGTTGGATTTACAACTACCTATGCAGTCAGTGCCTATCACCACTGATGTTGTGGGTTCAACTCCCACCCAGGGCGAGGTGTACACCATTATGTGATCAAGTTTGTCAGTGACTTGCGACAGGTCTGTGGTTTTCTCCGAGTCCTGCGGTTTCCTCCATCAATAAAACTGACCGTCAGCCCACGATATAAATGAAATATTGTTGAAACGCTACGTTAAACATCATAAAAACCAAACCAAACCACTCATGTTAAGTAAGTGTGGTAACATGGATATATCGTTTAATGAGATCGATGGTACTAAGCTATACCTTCTTAAAATCAGCCTATCGCTTCCAAATCCTAATTCGGAAATCAATCTATCAATAAATTGATTGATTGATTGTTGTTTAACTTCAAGTGAGCAGAATTTGATTAGCTACATTTTATAATTAAGATTCGAAAATCAATATATTGATTGATTAATTGGCTGTTGTTTAAACTTCAAGTGAGAAGATTTTTATTAGCTAGTCTACATTTTATATTCATGACAAGGGTATAATGGTGGATGATTTAAATATGACAAGTAATGGGGAGAATGGTAATAGACTCGACAATTTCAGTCACCGACGACCGCTCGTAGCAAATGGCTCATTAGCAGGTGTGGCTGTTGAATGCTGTACCTTACGAACAACGAGGGTAGCATTGTACAAAGCACGATCTCGACACTCAATAACGGCCCATTCTTGTACCAGTCTTGATTCGTTCAGCACAATCATGAAAAAGAAATAAAAGCAACTGATGTATTGTTGAAAGTGGTGTTAAGCACCATAAACCTAATCAAAGATAAGGGAATAGTAATTTTATTGGGGAGGGAGGGGCAAATCAGTGGTGAAATGGTTAGTGCGCTCGCCTCGAGTTCGGTTGATCTGGGTTGGGACCCGGTTGGTTCAAACCAAAGACTAAAAATTGCTTGGGAAGGGGGGGGGAGTTGATCTGTGTCCAAGTCTTTCATCAGTGGTAGGGAAGAGATGTTTGAAGACGTTTAAGCGGTAACTAGAAGTCGTTAAAATCTAAGGACAGACAATACAGTGACCAAAAGAATAAAAAAGACATTTAAAACTAAAACTCAGTTTGAGCAAAATGAACCCCTATAATTATAAAACAAACGGGAGAGATGAACCAAGTATTGTTTATATCCGGAAATGCAGGTCGGCTTAGCGCCTTAGTTGGTCCTAGGCACTTTTTGGTTCATATAAATATTAAAAAAGAAGTGCACCAGACAAAATGCTTCTTTTCAGATACTTCTTCATTTTCGTATATCCTAGGAACAGTGCATAGTGTACCTAATGGATAGTTCTTCACTGCGGAAACATCACAGGGTGGTGGTTATTGGTGTATGAACAATATCAGCAACAATTTCAGCCATATCGTGACTAGATACCATGCTTGTTGGGGATGGAGGACCTTACTTATAAAACGACCCGACCACTAAACATCCAGACCTTATGTATGTGTGTGGACATCTTAACACTTCAAGTGGGCATAAGGGCCTGAGCCCTCTTAGGTTGTGTTAGGCCTGTAGGTAGAAGTTAACGTACTTGACCACTCGTCCTCCTAGCCCCCCCCCTCAATACTGTAGTAGTGTAACATTTTGCCATTATAATTTTTTTTTATTGTATAATACATAATTGCGAATGAAAACAACTTTACACGATGCACAGAAGCAAAAACACATTCGCGTTTAGTAAGTGAACTATCATTTAACTTTTAAAGGAGATGGAAAGCTTTTTTTAAATATAGTTTTGTCGCCAAATGTCATAGAAAAACATAAATCGACATGAAAGATTGCCCCGTCGGAGGGGTTTAAACGTTAGATGGTCATACCCTAACTCTTTCATTGTATTCTTCATTTTTGTAAAATGTCACTCCTGGGTTTTATCATTTTAATCGATTGATTGATATTGATTGATTGATTGATTGATTGATTGATTGATTGATTGATTGATTGATTGATTGATTGATTGATTGATTGGTTGGTGTTCAACGCCAACGTTATCACTATTTCAGCTTTATTGTGGTGTTTTATCATTTTAGTGATATTGTTGTGGTGTATTGTACTATAGATCAATAACTACAATATGCATATTTACAAGTCGATCATTTTTGTCTGTAATTGGGGTCAATAATTTAAAGAACATACATTTATTTATAGCCTTTAGAAATCAACGTACATATTTTTGTACGGGGTTAACCAAGTAATAACAATGCGACAATTTAAATCATATAGACATGTACTATTATAGGTAAAATTGTACTTACATGTACCTATTAACAAAAATATTTAAAACGGGTGTGATTTACTATACAACTGTGAAAGCAGAAGTAGTATACATGTACGTATTTTTGGGAAATCAAATTGGGTTCTGTTTGTTTCAGAATACTCTCTGTGTGATGAGGGTCTGGAATGTGTGCTAAATAAGTAAAATAAAACTTACCTATTATCTAAAAAATATTTTAAAAGGTGTGATTTACAGTTGTGAAAGCAAATGTAGCATACAATGTACATGTATTTTGGGGAAACCAAATGGGGTTTTGCTTGTTTCAGACTACTCTCTGTGTGATGAGGGTCTAGAGTGTGTGCTAAATAAGTAAAATATTTCTTACCTAAAAGTATTTTTAAACATGTGCAATTTACTACAGTTGTGAAAGCAAAAGTAGCTTACATGTATTTTTGGGAAATCGCATTAAGGCTTGCTTGTGTCAGACGATCTCGACACTCATTAACGGCCCATTTTTGTACCAGTTCTTGATTCGTTCAGCACAATCATGAAAAAGAAATAAAAGCAACTGATATATTGTTGAAAGTTGCGTTAAACACCATAAACCTAATAAAAGATAAAGGAATTATATTACAAGAGTATTTTTATTGAGGGAGGGAGGGGCAAATCGGTGGTGAAAAGGTTAGTGCGCTCGTCTCGAGTTGGGTTGATCTGGGTTGGGACCTGATTGGTTCAAACCAAAGACTATAAAATTGCTTGGGGGGGGNGGGGGGGGGGTGTTGATCTGTGTCCAAGTCTTTCATCAGTGGTAGGGAAGAGATGTTTGAAGACGTTTAAGCGGTAACTAGAAGTCGTTAAAATCTAAGAATGACAGACAATTCAGTGACCATAAGAATAAAAAATACAAGTAATGATCCACAAAACACGACACTTAAAACTAAAACTCAGTTTGAGCAACATGAACCCCTATAATTATAAAACAAATAGGAGAGATGAACCAAGTATTGTTTATATCCGGAAACGCAGGTCGGCTTAGCGCCTTAGTTGGTCCTAGCCACGTTTTGGTTCATATAAATATTAAAAAAAGAAGTGCACCAGACAAAATGCTTCTTTTCAGATACTTCTTCATTTTCGTATATCCTAGGAACAGTGCATAATGTACCTAATGGGTAATCCGGTCATTGGTAGTGCCGGATTTATGACAAAGGAAGCCCTGTGCTAGTTAGGTTATGAGGCCCCTCACTTAGGCCCTGAAGGAGGTAGACTCGGTAGGCCTACACAGGCAGTCAGGCATACATGCTCAGGAAATTTAAGAATAGTTAAAATATTAAAATTGCACCACATAAGCAAAAATCCATCGTAAATAAAAAAAAAAATGGTAGGAAGATGGTGCCCCCCCCTGCCCCCCCCCCCCCTAGCCAACGGGGCCCTGTGCCTAAGCACACCTAAGCACAATGGTATATCAGGCATTTGTTATTGGTGTATGATCAATATAAGCAAACATTTCAGCTGTATCGTGACTATATACCATGCTTACTTATAAAACAATCCGACCACTGAACATCCAGACCTTATGTGTGGACATCTTAACACTTCAAGTGGGCATAAGGGCTCGACCCTTTTCTGTTGTGGTAGCCTTGTAGGTAGAAGTTAACGCCCATGACCACTCGACCTCCTAGCCCCCCTCAATACTGTAGTAGTGTAGCATTTTGCAATTATAAATTATTATTTTTTATTGTATAATACATAATTGCGAATGAAAACAACTTTACACGATGAACAGAAGCAAAAAAAAACACATTTGCGTTTAGTAAGTGAACTACCATTTAACTTTTAAAGGAGATGGAAAGCTTTTTTTAAATATAGTTTTGTCGCCAAATGTCATAGAAAAACATAAATCGACATGAAAGATTGCCCCGTCGGAGTGGTTTAAACGTTAGATGGTCATACCCTAACTCTTTCATTGTATTCTTCATATTTGCCAAATGTCACTCCTGGGTTTTATCATTTTAATCGATTGATTGATTGATTGATTGATTGGTGTTCAACGCCAACGTTATCACTATTTCAGCTTTATTGTGGTGTTTTATCATTTTAGTGATATTGTTGTGGTGTATTGTACTATAGATCAATAGCTACAATATGTATATTTACAAGTCGATCATTTTTGTCTGTAATTGGGGTCAATAATTTAAAGAACAAGCATTTATAGCCTTTAAAAATCAACGTACATATTTTTGTAGGAGTTAACCAAGTTATAACAATGTGACAATTTAAATCATATACTATTATTATAGGTACAATTGTACTTACATGTACCTATTAACAAAAATACGGGTGTGATTTACTATAGAACTGTGAAAGCAAAAGTAGTATACATGTACACATTTTTGGGAAATCAAAGTGTGTTTTGCTTGTTTCAGACTACTCTCTGTGTGATGAGGGTCTGGAGTGTGTGCTAAATAAGTAAAATATTTCTTACCTAAAAGTATTTTTAAACATTTGTAATTTACTACAGTTGTGAAAGCAAAAGTAGCTTACATGTATTTTTGGGAAATCGCATTAAGGCTTGCTTGTGTCAGACTAATCTCTGTCTGATTGAGGGTCTGAAGTGTGTTGTTGAACAAATAAACTCTTATAGTTGTCGTTCGTGATTGAAAGGTTTGTGTCTTCTCGATTTCAAATTATGGATTTAAATGATTGACAGAAACATAAGTACACGCTGTGATCGAAGTGTTGCACAATTGTTGATCGACCCTCTAAAACAAATAATCTATCATGTCGCGTTATAGGTACACGTGTACTTATAATGATAACAATAAAACAATACAAATATGTACACAACTTTCTGTTTAGATTGACTTTCTACTTTCCTTTTCAAAAGAATTATACCGTTTATTGACATATAATAATGTTTTTTTGTAAACTGATAAAACAAATTCGACTCGAATCAGTTAGAACTCTATAAAATGGGGCCTTAGCTATAATCCGACAGTCCGATAATCCTTCAAAGAAATAAAGCATTTGTCGGACTAACGGACTGTCGGATTATAAGGTCGGACCCCCTATAAAATAGTGTGATGGGTAGAGGTCGTCCTGTTTTTCTTTTTTTTTCATACACTGACAAGAAATTTTACTCGATTTAATTGGAACTCTATAATTTATAAGAGGTCGTCCTGTGCTGTACGTCTAGATCTCGTTGTTGAAACGACGAAAGTGGTTGACGAAGAACATCAATATAGACCCGAATTATTTGCAACCCTATACATTGAAGTTAATAATATATTCTGCAGGGTACATGCATGCCGTCCCTTACAAGCCCGAGAATTATTGATTATCAATTCTTTGAAGCCCTTACAGTGATCGTCAGACAAAGAAAATCAATAAAAGCCATGTTCTATAACTTTTGATATGTTTTTATCTGAGCTTTTAATATATTGTCGTTGACGTTTATGTACATCTATACCTTCCGTATTAAATATGAAGACTGGGTGCCTTTGAGTGGGCAGTAGGCCGTCATTACATATAATCGGGATTTATTTTCCAAGCTTTCTGTGGGAAATGTCATTTAAAAATACAATCAAAACATATCCCCGACCGCAAGCATTTGAGAAAAGAACTCCCACGCTTTTTGAAAAAAATATCAACATACATGTATCACTAAAACAGGTTATTCGAAAGTCCACATTTTGTTTTTACTAGTACAGATAACAAAGTTCATTGAATTAGTCGAGTTACTAAAAATGTAATAACCTCTCCACCCCCTAAAGCTCCTCCCCAAGAAAAACTAAATACCCCCTCCAAAAAATACCCCCTCAAAAAAAAAACAACAAACAAACAAAAACAAAAACAATAACAAAAAAAACCAACAACTAAATACAAACAAACAAGATGCTGATGCTTCAGTCCCCGAGTTTCTCGTGCTCCTGTTAAAAAGTAAGAAACACTTACATTCACAGGCACTTGTTTCTATCAATGGGAAGATGGAGGATAGGCCCCCTGTGTCTACAATGTAGACATGTAATAAATTAGCTGTAACTATAGTATATTTGCTACATATATAAAGTATGTTGACCATACGTGACATACAAGTTTAAAAATAGAGATGTTTAACATTGAATTAACAGCCATCCACTTAACAGACAACACTTAGCCCTTTGAAGTTTGTATTGTTTACATACACTGAAAATAGTGTATATGCAATAGAGTGCTAGATAGTTAGTATTACAAGTGGGTCATTATATAGTTAGTAGATGATATTGATTTCCCGGAAGTCAATAATTCTAAAACAATATCAATGGAATTTTAACAATTAGACTAAATATATATAGGCCTATATATAGTATATAGATCTATGTTTATCAACAATTTTCATACACGTTTTGCAGCAGTTGAAATAGAATTTCTGATTGGAACACAATATTTCCGAAATGATACGTGTTATGAGTTATTTCCCTTTAAGGCCGAACAAATGGTACTCTTTCCTGTTTATATATCAACAATTTCTATATATGTAAGTTTCCAGTATTTAATGAGATGGGATAATTATTGCCATGACTGGTACAAATATTACGTAAACTATCTGTTCCAACGGGGGAAAAATATTACAATATTTATTCCTAACGGAATAAACAGTATAGAATAGTTGTTCCTCCAATATTATGTAGATTTTTTTTATTATGAATTATTCAGCTAGAGGAGCAATAAATATACGTTCACATAAGGTGACAGAACAGCTAGACTTGTTTTCCAGGAGTCGGGATAATATGTCCTAATGGATTAACACACCCATCTGTGGAGCACATGCACACTAGACACTATATAAATAAAAATTCCATGCATGCAATAGTAAGAGAAGTTACTGTAAGGATGTTTTTTTTATTGAAATAACGTCTAATGCCAATGTGTGAACCATTCTTGAAAGAGCGTATGAGCTGGGACGGAACGTGATATGCAATTGTTCCTGCCACCGGTTTGAAAAGTAGTTTGGGGGCAAACAATTCCACTTTCTTGGTAAGAAAAAGCTGAATTTTTAGCAGTGATCGCACACTTAATCGATGGTATATCATGGGTATGCTTTGAAACGAAATTTACCCTTCTTGCTTGAGAGTTTTGAAATTTTGTCCCTCTCAGTACGGCCGGTTTACTCCAAAAATTCGTTGTCCAACCTCCACTTTCCGGTCCACTCATGCTATGCCTCTGTTGTTTCAGTGAGCTAGCACTAAGCAAACTGGATTTTGGTCTATTACAAAACAAGATATTCATCATCATCATCATCATCACCATCTCGTCACAGGTACACGGGTATATGACCCACTTTGGGTACCCCACCCTCTTTTTTGACAATTGTTTTCTCATTTGAAGTATTTTTCCAATTCTCCGAGTGCGGTTAATAACATTAACTTACTATCATCCGAGTGCGGTTAATAACATTAACTTACTATCATCCGAGTGCGGTTAATGTTATTAGCTTACTATCCGCTGCAGTTTTCTATGCACATTTGGTTACTCTCATTATACTCGGAGGATTTGACTGTGATTTTTTGTGTTTTAACGCCACTTTCAACAATATTTCAGCTATATCATGAATGCCGACCAGTTTTGAAAAATACTTCAAATGAGAAAAAAATGTCAAAAAGGGGGATGGGGTAACCAAAGGGGGTCATATCCCCTTGTACCTGTGCATCTCGTCAAAAAAGTAGCTTACTTCCTTTATGTGTGCATATCAACATATACGGTTTTTAATACATCTCTCTATTGAAATAATACAAGTTTTTGTGCTTTAAAATAGTTTCATTCTTACAACATATCTATAGGCTAAAAAATAATTTGTCAACACAAGAAAAAGGCGTGAGGGTAAAATGTGTAACCGGGTACCCGTATCAAGAATCCCCGTTCCTAAAACACATTTTCAGATTAAGATAATATAAAAATAAGTGGCCCATGACAAACGTATCATATTAATCTGTGTTTTATTACTCCCAGTATTTAATCAAGGACGTCCTTGATTTAATGCACCAATATTTACCAACTACTGCCGGATGGGGAGTAATGCGGACTCCCAGCTACTGAGTATTTTTTGTAGTAATATTTATCGCGCTTTGTATAATTGATAAGATAAATATGAAATGTTGTGGGGTTTATTACAATTTACGCCCGTTTCCTGCGAATAAACTAGTTCCGATAGGGTTAAAAAAAAACTCTTGGTCGTAAATGTAAAATATTCCCATTGAGACCCTCTCGTGCAATATTTCGGGTTTTTCCGGAAGTTTCCGATATAAACAGCAGAGGCAGCATTTCCGGTGAAAAGTGGCAGCAGCTCATTCAAGTTTTGAAGTTGACATTAAAGCAATGATGGCTCGTAAAAACACAATTAAAACAGGTAAAATTGTTTCTCATGTCAAATAATTTCAGAAGATATTTTTAATTCATACTCTTAACAAAGCAATCGTGATAAATTCGCAAAACACATTTTCGAATTTTCACCTTTTAGTTTCAATGGTTGAAACAAAATAAAAACGAGTAGATGAACTTTGCTACTCGTTAACAAAATAAATAGCACATTGAGTTTCTGTGCTGTGTATTGTACAACTGATATCAAATCTTTGTGTATGTTATTATTAACCCTGGTTGTATCGTTAAGCAATATTCTCGATTGACACTTTCTTTTTTTTGACAAGAGTTATCTCCCATTAACTGATAAAGTCTTTGTTATTCTATTACTTTTCTTTCAAGAGCAGATATCGAACGTTTGATTTTTGTAGAAAAAAACGGAAATATTTGAATAAAAGTATCCATCAAGCACATAACTTAATACTGTAACTTCGTGTACAAAAAAAAAAGTTCTTTAAATACAAAGAAAGTCGGTTAGTCCTGTTAGTGTTTGCACACTTTTGAATGAACCTGGGTCAGTTCACACTATTTCTTGTTCATCCTGATTGGTAAAAGATATTTGTTGATACTTGTCATCAATCTTAATTATCAATATTTTAAAACAATGCTTGTTTAGTAAAAAAAAAAGCATATGCTAATAAAATCTTTAATCTTCAGTTTTGTAAAATATTTTCTTTGTATTACTGGAAAATATATTTATAAATTTTTGATATACAAATGTATTGTCTATTCAAAGGATAGCATTACAGTGTGGAAAACGACCGCTTGCCAAATGCGAGTGAAAATTTCGGGTGGCAAGTAAGATCCACTTTATACTCGCTCAGTCGCTGGTCTGGCAAGTACATGTAACAGTTGTACTTGGCGAGTAGGAACTTGAAAACGCTCGCCATGATAACTGGTTTACAGCTTTAAAATATCATAGCTCCCAAACAGTTAAATTTTCTGTTAACTGTGTCATTTATCCAACATTTTATTAATCATTGTACTTGATTTAAAACATTCCACCATGACACTTCATTTCTGTCAACAGAAAAATTGAGTATGCAATCCATGGCTCCCCAAACCAGGCAAAGTGGGCGACTTCTTCGCCTTGGTTTCAATGAAATCACCCAATTTCTGTCAAAAAGCGAAGTTTTAATCACTGTCAGTCTTTTCAAGTCCATATTTTTTTTCACCAATAATCATACTTTTTCTTCAATATTCACATAAAATGAGCTCCCATGTTCCTGAAATTTGACCCATACAGGGTTTGATGTTCAATATTTTATTCCAAACTCGTTAATTGCATCCTTTTTAAGATCATTGTGCAGCACGTTTGTTTTATGAAAGGTAGTGGAACATGCGGTAGTGGAGAAAGAAACATTTAAAATTTGGATCGATTTTCGGAAGTCTCCCAGATTTTCCCTCACTTTGCCCTTAAGTCAAGAGAGGGAGAAGTCAAGTCGCCCTGTTTTTACTATGTGTGGTGAGTCCTGCAATCCTGACCCCGCATAATTTTGCTTAAGGTCGATTTCACTAGTAAATGAAATATTGTTTCATTGCAAATAGATGTAATGACTTTTAAAATTAATGCAAATAAAATAATTTGGTTTTGAAATATTTCAAACGAATTCGTAGCGAAAACCTACGCGAAACATAAAGTTAAATATGTGTCAGAAGCGGGTTTGACATACATGTTTTATACCGTGCATTAAAACTTAAAAGTTTGTACTACTAACGAAATTGAGGAAGAAGAGATCAACGCAGCTCTTAAGAGAGTGTTGATCCTTCTTGACCAAGTTAATAACTTGTCAAAATCTGCAAAATAAATTGTTGAACATTACTGTATTGTTTATTTGGTATTTGTTGCCGAGTTCAAAAAAAAAATGTCACTCGCCAAACATGAGCTCTATTTCATTTTAGCGAGTACTTGTTTCAGTCCACTCACCATTTTGTCGAGTGTTTGAAAAAAATGCTTTCCCACACAGTAGTTTCATCACATATGGATATAATGTAGTGTCACACTACATTATATCCATATGTGATGAAACTTTACAATACTATTGTGGAAAACCCCTTGACTTTTATCTTTGCTAAATCAAATGAAGTAATTTGTGTTGAATGATTGTAAAACATTAGCAGTTACATTGAGTATCTTTTACATATATAAAGGATAGCTTCAAACTGAATTGAGATTTTAGAACAGAAATATCTTCTAAAAGAATGAATTTACAAAATGTGGATTCTGTTCCGTGTTGGACAGTTGGTCCGGGTCTGATAAAATATCTCCCTGACCAACTACAGTTTTGTCGGATATTATGACTGATGGTTTTTCACCAAGACTGCCTAACAGTCACATAAGTAGTCACCTCATTTAACACTGCCAACATTCACTCAAAGTTAATCCAATCGTATCAGTCTACCGGTATTCAACGATCACTTATTTAGCATTCAAGACAAAAATCTCCCATATATAATTCAGTTCATAATAGCACCAATTAAGTCATCAAATTATTATATAAATTACAATCAACTAATACAGTTGTTTCGATCCATGTCAATTCCGATCATGTTCCGTATTTTTCATGTCTTGACGTCTGAAATGTTAGGCAGACGACTTCCGGTGTTGACACTATTACGGTGACGTCAACTTATCATAGTCACAGATGCGGTAGATTATAAGTAATTCATTAATTGCAATATGAGTAAATACTGGTGTTCTGTACCCCACTGTCTGACTGATAACAGAAATGTATCAAGACAGGTAATTTTCCTTTCATAATGCTGACAGCACAGTCAGCAGTTAATAAAGGAATAAAACAAATTTAATTTTAAAGAAGTAATTGTCTGTGCATTGAAGTCTTTGATACAAATAAAATAATTTAATTGATATCTGTCTTTTACAGAAAATGCTAAAAATTCTTTAAGTTGAGGAACGTTAAGACGCCTCATATCTTTTGGACTTTTTGTTGTGTACATTGACTCCGGAAGTCCAGAGCCTAACATTCCATCAAAATCATGTGGTCTAGCAGACGAAAATAGCAAACTTTTGACGGAATGGAAATGATTCCAAACAACCGTATTAATTGTAAATCGTTTCAAAAACACTGGAGCATTTAAATACTTTGAGTGATCATTCGTCGCTTAATGAAATCGAACCTACAAAATAAATTCCGTTTAGAAAATGGAAATGACAGATAAATTTTGTTTTTTAAATATTTATGCAAAAATATGTCTCCTGTATTTTTTATCTTTAATTTGTAATTTCTGTTGCTATATTCAACTTTAAGCCCCCCCCCCCCGCCAAAAAAAGGCTAACGGTTAACCTTGCCATGGCACCAAATGTCTGCGGCTGCCAATGACAAATGACTTGAAATGTGTTGTGGTTTTTGATAGGTTGATAAGTATGTATCAAATATTTACTTTGAACTGTCTGACCATATCATCTGTTTATAATGTCAATTTTGAAATATTATTTTGGTACATACCAATCCCTGTAAAAACGGAAACTTGTTTTCAGTGAGACAGATTTTGTTTTGGTGAGACAGGTACAATGTAGTTCAGGCTGTATGACCGAATGTCAGAAAGGTTGTCAGTAATTTTCAATATGTCTGCATACAAAAACAAGAAGAAGAAGAAGAAGAATACAAGTATAGGAATGTCTCCAAAATAAAAAAAAAATCAAATATTATGTCGAACCTTATTGAAGTATGATATTAAAATCTTTATTTACATTTAGAATATACAATAGAATTTATTACTATTTATTTAATTTATTATTAGCATTGGAAGTAAAAGGAAGCACATTAAATGCCTTGGACAGTTAAATATTGAACTTATAATTCTGTGCATTCAATCAATTTAATTTGATCCAATGATTTGTTAATTTTGAGTTTTTACATCCCATGTAAGGATAATTGTTGAATACTAGACATAAATTTATTTTATATTAAATTCAAAGCAACAAAGGTCTGTTGTGGTTGTTATGGTATGGTACATGTAGATGGATTTACAACTACATGTACCTACATGTACATGTGTGCAATCAGTGCCTGTCACCACTAAAGTTTTGAGTTCGAACCCCGTTCATGGCGAGGTGTACTCAATTAGTCAATACAACATTATGTGATAAAATTAAAGTTTGTCAGTGACTTGCTACAGGTCATAGAGGGCGTTGTGATAGTGTGGTAGTTGGATTTACAACTACCTATGCAATCAGTGTCTATCACCACTAAAGTTGTGAGATTGAATCCCCCTCATATGCATGGCATATATTTGAAACAACATTATGTGATAACCCTATAAACCACACATGGCAACAACTTGTATCAACTTGCCAATAATTGTTAATTTACAAATAAACCCATACAAATGTAACTTTACAAAATCATGATAATCAATTTAATTATTAAATTCCTGTAAATTAATTTAAATTATTAAAACTTGGGTCAATCTTTCCCAGGCATACAGAAGGTAACATTTTTGGCATATTTTAGCTAACCTGTTTAGACCTTTTTGGCAGATTTAAGCTAACCTGTTTAGTCCTTTTTGGCAGATTTAAGCTAACCTGTTTAGACCTTTTTGGCATATTTTAGCTATCCTGTTTAGACCTTTTTGGAATATTTTAGCTATCCTGTTTAGACCTTTTTGGCAGATTTAAGCTAACCTGTTTAGACCTTTTTGGCATATTTTAGCTATCCTGTTTAGACCTTTTTGGTAGATTTAAGCTAACCTGTTTAGACCTTTTTGGCAGATTTAAGCTAACCTGTTTAGACCTTTTTGGCAGATTTAAGCTAACCTGTTTGGACCTTTTTGGCATATTTTAGCTATCCTGTTTAGACCTTTTTGGCAGATTTAAGCTAACCTGTTTAGACCTTTTTGGCATATTTTAGCTATCCTGTTTCAGGGTTAGAAATTAACTTTTGTAGTTACTAGCCCAAAGGGCTAGTAGAAGATATCAATCACTAGTCCTGTAGATCCGGCGAGCACCCTTCAGGATGCGAGTTGGCTAAGGGGGTCTGGGGGTATGCCCCCCCCCCAGATAAATGTTGAAAATCTAGATGCAAAAGCCTGCAATCTGAGAGTTTTTGGAGTGAAAATGTCTTTCTCAAAAAGACAGTTTTGAGGCTATTTTTTTCCTTCAAATATGAAAATAATGAAATTTGATATGATTGCCAATGAGATAGCTACCAAAGAACACAGGACAATGATTTCACAGATTAGCCCTTCAATGATTAGCAAAACCCATAATACCATGAAGCAAAATACTGTAAATGTCATACCCTTTCAAAGCACTTAAATTGTAGTTTTTATGTTAAGTCAAAAATTTGTTATTTAAACAGTTTGGATCAATAAACACATTTATCAA
>MJUT01045906.1:752278-765631 GCA_002080005.1 Gigantidas platifrons | reverse complement strand
TCGCAAGAAAATATGAATCTTTGTTAGACTTCACGTTCCTAAGGATTTACCCTGCCAATTATTACCAGGTGAGCGATGACAGGCTCTCCAGAGCCTCTAGTTTGTAATTTACAAAGCCGGGTGCAAACCCACGCCGTATTGGTGATAGGCTTGTATGAGTTGTTAGATCCAACGACCTAACTCCTTGAGCCACCAGGGCCCCTGAAAAGACAATAATAATCCTATAATATAACAAAAGCGATTGGTAAGACATGTATATATCTGATTAAAAAAACTGATGTTCTGAGATTAAATTTGAATAAAAATCTAATTTATGTTTTATTTTGTAGGGTTATGACAAATCATCACCAAAACCTGCTAATCAGCCAAACAGAGGTAATATTAGCAAGGATTATCACCTATAAGCAAGGATTATCTCCCTTAGCATTATCAACTATAAGAAAGAATTATCTCCCTTAGCACTATTACCTATACACAAGGATTATCTCCCTTAGCACTATCAACTCATTCTTTGCCATGGTCATCAGATTTTAAGGCCACCATTTTCAAAAATATTTCAGTTATATCATAGCAGTCTGTTTTATTGGTGAAGGAAAACAGAGTACTTGGAGAGAACTACAAGTTGCTGACAAACTTTTCTGATAAAAGTACAGGCAAGGGAACCTGAAAATTTGGCATTTATGAGCAGTTGCCCTTTGTATACAGGTTATAATTATATGCACTATTCTTTAATGGGAAAATGAGACTGCCCATAATAGACAGTGATTTGTTATATAGAGGTGTCCTTTAAGGTAGGTTTGACTATATAGAGCTCACCTTGTCATGTGCTAAACTTGTTCTAAAATTAGCTCATGATTACTGAATTGTAAGCTGCTTTGATGTATAAATAGGTTGTAGGATGTTCATATAGAATTGGGGATCATCATGAAGCACAAAGTTAGTTGTAATTTTTTAAGGTCCCTTTTTCATTGCAGATAAGAGGGATGATTTTTTTATTTTATTTTGGTGTTTAACGCTACTTTCAGCAATAATTCAGCTATATCATGGCGACCAGTTTTAGTGGTGGAAGAAGCTGGAGTACCCGGAGAGAACCACCAACCATGGGCAAGCAACCGGTAAACTTTATCACTGGCGGCTGCGAGTCGAGTGCACCCTTTTTAGCTCACCTGGCCAAAGGCCATGTGAGCTTTTGGCATCTGTCGTCCGTCCGTCTGTCCGTCCGTCATACGTCGTAAACTTTCACATTTTAATCTTCTCAGAAACCACTGGGCCAATTGCAACCAAACTTTGGTGGAATGGTCCTTGGATGGCCCCCTTCCAAAAATGTGTCCAGTGATCCGGACTTCCAACCAAGATGACCGCCAAGCTAAAAATAGAAAAAAGGGGGGATGAAATTTTAATTGTCCATTGCTGCTTTAGTATAAGTCAAAATGAGCTCAAATTTTTTACTGCAGCTACATGGCAAGGAGTTGTTTAGCGTATATTCCGGGTTTTTTTGTGAAATTTTTCTTTCATCTGATTTATACCGATTATGCAAATTAGGCATGTTTTGATAAAAGATCACATTTAAATCTTCTCCTCTGAAACCGCTGAATCAAATTAAACCAAACCTGACAGAGATGGTCCCTGGGTGGGTCCCTTTCAAAATTGTGTCTGACAGCCCCGCCCTCTATTCAAGATGGCTGCTGTTACTAAAAATAGAAATTTCTTCAATTGTCCATTGCTGCTTTAATACCAGTCAAAATGAGCTCAAATTTTAACTGCAGCTACATGGTAAGGAGTAGTTTAACATATATTCTGGGTTTTTCTGTGAGATTTTTTCAGCCTGTTTATTCCATTTAGGAATATTATGAGATAAAAATTACATCCAAATCTTTTGCTCAGAAACTCGAGTTGAAATGATCTGTGGGTAGCCCACATTGGGCCACTTGCAAAAGTATGTGTAACACCCCCATTTTCTATTAACTTTAGATGTCAAATTGAAAACCAGGTGAGCGATTACATGCTCCTGGGAGTCTCTAGTTTGTAAATTACAAAGCCGGGTGCGAACCCATGCCATATTGGTGATAGGCTTGTATGAGTTGTTAGGTAATCCAACTACCTAACTCATTGAGCGAGTTGTTAGGTAATCCAACTACCTAACTCATTGAGCCACCCGGGCCCTACAACTACTCATTGAGCCACCCGGGCCCTCAGATAAGAGGAAGACTACTGTAATGAGCTTCATATGTGCTTTGTTAAAAGTCAAATAGAAATATAAAAAAGTATTTATAAATGTATTTTTTGTATCAGAAAATTCACAAAACCAACGAAGACCAGACCAAAGACAGTTCAGTGGACCACGACCACAGTCATCAGGGGGACCACGACCACAGTCATCAGGAGGACCTAGACCACAGTCAGGAAGGGGAGGAGGATATGGTTATAGAGGAAGAGGAGGAGGATACAGAGGTCGAGGTCAAGGTCAAGGTCGACCTAGAAGTCCAAGGAAAGACTATCCACAAGATGGAACGGGAAATAACTCCAATGTAAATTCTAGTCAGTGAAAGTCTGTCTACCTTATTGAAAAAAAACTGCTTGTTATGTTACCATAAAAATGAAGTAAATAAATTATATATTCCTGTTAAAAATGTGATAACAATTCATAGAAATGTTATATGTTTTTAGTTATATAACTGTTTTTTTGTGTCATTTCAGTGGTATTTTTGTAGAATCTTTGACAGGGGTTATGAGGTATTATATATGCCTTTATTATATAATTATATTTTTTTAACAACGAAGTTCCTGGTTATTTTCTGGGCTGAAACTTATTATTTAGTGTATTGTTAATAGGTAAAAGTTGTATGTATGCTTGTAGAAATTTGCAAAAAAAAATTAAATTCTCAAGATAAATTGTGTAGTCCAAGTATTTGATTAAAAGTTAAAATTAAATATCTTATGAAGTTCATTATATTGTAGATTTTCTTAATGTTTCAATGTTATTGATAAATTTCTGTTATTTTCATTGTCTGTATGTTTAAAAGGGGGATAACTCAATACAATTATTAATAAATACATAGAATCTAATGAAAATCAACTGTTATTATATGCTACCCTCCCCCATATATCTGACAAAACCCAATTAGAGGTCATGTCTAGATGAACTTTCGTATGAATATTCGTTAAAAAAAAATCAATCGGAGAATTTTATTTGTGATGCCATAATAAAAAGCTCCTAGGGGGCTGTAGGCCTTTCAGTAAGGGGCAGTACCTAGTACTTTTACTCCTGATTTTAAACAGCATTGTATCAGATATTTGTGAAAATTGTTCAAATTTTAATTGAAAGGTAAATAGTGAAGTACATACTGGTACACTTAAAAAATATTGGAAGCCCTGGGGCTGTTATGATTTTGCTAGTGGCATTTTCATTGGCTGATCATGAGTTCATTTGGACATGACTTCTATTCAAGTCGTTCCTAATTTTAATCAGGTTGAAAGAAATAGTGCCTTTCAGACTTAAATCTAATGTTTGAGTGTAAGATTTCTTTAAAAATCCAGCTAAGACCGAAGCCTCTTTTTCATGTTTAATTGGGTAAGCAACTAAGAGATGTTGTTAGCTTAGGTTAGATAAAGTTTGTCTGAAAGTAAAATAAATGAAGAAAGGGGGAATTATTACATTAATAAAAAAAAACTTTAGGTGAGCAGGAAAAAATATTGACAAAATGTTAGTATGTTGTTTCCTTGATCAATTTGTGTCATTTTTTGTGTGAATTGTTTTCTTATAGCTGTTCATTATGTTATATGGTGTCAGTTTCTCGTTATGTGACACTGCAAATACATTGTAATTTTACAAATACACTTTAATTTTACAAATTCAATGTAATTTTACAAAGAATTTGTAAATTAAGAAATATGTTGTAATTTTACACATATTTTGTAATCGTACAGATGCATTGAAATTTTACAAATAATATGTAATTTTATATTTTTTTGTAATTTTACCAAAAATGTGTAATTTTACAGATGCATTTTAATTTTACACATAATTTGTAATCTTACAAATTCATTGGAATTTTTCAAATAATTTGTAAAAAAAAAAAAATTTTTGTAATCTTACAAATTCATTGGAATTTTTCAAATAATTTGTAAAAAAAAAAAAATTACAATTTGCAAAAACATTATAATTTTGACAAATACATTGTAATTTGAAGTCTAGATAGACACATGCTTGAATATGAATATTATTTGTTGATGTGATAAATATATTTCTAGTCAGTATGATGAAGCTTTATGCTAGAGTTAGTGACTGATTATTATTATTATAATGTGTCAGAAGCTGTTAATAAATTTGTTTGTATGGTAGATACTACATTTTTATCTGCTTTACTGTTGTTAAATTTTTCTACCTGAAGTTCTACTTAAAATGTTATTTTGTTGAAAGGTAAAGGATAAAAAAAAATTGGGAGGGGGGCGTTTGGGTTATGGTGTTTAATGCCACTTTCAACAATGTTTGATTATATCGTGGCTGTTATTTTTTTTGGTGGAGGAAACGAGAGTATCTGAAGAAAACCATCGACCTGTCGCATGTCACTGACAAACTTTATCACATATTGTGATATTGTTGTATCGAGTACATCTCACCATTAGCGAAATTTTATCTTACAACTCTAGGGGTGATAAGCATGGATTGCACAGGTAGTTGTAAATCCAACACCACGATGACCCCTAAATATTTTGAAAAGTAATGAAATAAAATGACGTGTTTGTTATTGTAAGTTAGTATTATGCATAATAATTTATCCAAAAGGTCACAAAAAATTGATATCTCATTCTTTGAGTCTTGTAAGACAGAAATAGAAGTGTGTTCCATGTAGTTGATCGTCAAATAGACATAAATTATTGGTCTCTCTTAAGAACAGTGTTCGGAAAAATCATCTTCTTCGTTCATGTAATTTAAAATTTTACAACAAGACTATAGTTCTCCTGCTGCCATTAATTCTTTCCAGTCGAATATCTGATTATACCATCGTTTTAGGAGATAAGATCAATGACTGAGGCAGTCAAACGAACTATGAACCAAATTATCATATTTAATTAACGGAGAAGACTTCATAAGTTTCAACTCATGTCTAATAAAATATATTTAAAGTATCATACTCTATTGAAGCCAAGTTTCAGTGAAATTAATTGAGACATAGTACTGCCAGATAGATATATGTGGGATAAAATTGTCGTTTTCATTGTTATTGTTAAAATGTAATAATATGAGATAGATTCTGTATATTTCTTAACTTTTGAGTGTTAGATTACGTGAGGCTATGGTTTAGTGAAAATGAATTGATTGCAACTCGCCACATTATGTACAAAAATTCTGATCACATACAAAAAAACAATCATCATTAGTGTAACATATAAATAAGTTTTAAATATGTTATTTTTGAAATGAATGAAAATGGCTTGAATAATAAATATTTCAGTTCTCGAACCTTGAAAACCATTTCATGTTTTTTTCAGGGGAGATAAATACGCAGAATTAAAAAAAAGATGTTTTGTTATATATCCATATAGTGCAAATTAAATGGAACTGACATTTATCTAGAACAGTCAAACATGAAGGGATCCTGAAAAAGTGCCCTTTCTATAAAAGTTAAAATTATATGGATTATTCATTAATGGGAAAAATGAGGCTGCCCTTTATAGACAGTGGTTTGTTATATAGAGTTCCCTTTAAGGCATGTCTGACTGGACAAAGAAATAATTATAATTAACATTTGAGGTAGAAAGTAACAAGTTCATTTTGTCAATGTTACTGAATTTACTTTTTTGTCACCCTTGTCATGTGATAATTTGACCCTGTTATATATTATGTTCATCTTTAATTGTTAAAGTTTATAATCAGTATTCTTGTAAATATGATTGGTTGTTTATCTATATATGTATAAAATATACAATGTAGACTTTGTGCAATTTTTATAGGGCTTATGTTAGAGAGAAGTGTCAAATTTTTGTTTTCTAATATATCCACAAGTTTAATTTTGTGTCATGAACTGGTTGATACCTTATCATTTCAATTGGCTATTAAAACTACGATTCACAATAATTAGCAACTCACTATCTTGCATGCATAGCAGAGCCATTATATATATATCAATTTCTTTCGTTTTGTGATGTCGTTGTTACACACACTTTAAGGTACCTTGTCATTTAAATTGGTTATTAAAACCAACGATTCACGATAATTAGCAACTCACAATTGTGCATGCATAGCAGAGCCATTATATATATATCAATTTCTTTCGTTTTGTGATGTCGTCCTTGCACGCACACTGGTTGGTACCTTGTCATTTGAATTGGTTTTTAAAACCAACGATTCACGATAATTAGCAACTCACAATTTTGCATGCATAGCAGAACCAACATATACACATTACTTTCTTACATCTTGTGATGTCATCGTTACAAGTTTGTTAATCTGTAACATGTTTCTAAAACTTGTTCAATCCAATCTCGGGGGCTCGGGTGGCTCAATGAGTTAGGTCGTTGGATCTAACAACTCATACAAGCCTATCACCAATATGGCATGGGTTCGTGCCAGGGTTTGTAAATTACAAAAAAGGGTGCACTCGACTCGCAGCCGCAAGAGATAGAGTTTACCAGTTGCTTGCCCATGGTCGGAGGTTCTCTCCGGGTACTCCGGCTTCTTCCACCACTAAAACTGGCCGCCACGATATAGCTGAAATATTGTTGAAAGTGGCGTTAAACACCAAAAATCAAATCAAGTCCTAAATGTAGTACAGTTGAAGTCTGTCTAGACCGAACCTTGAATAAACTGGAATCTTGTAACGAGACGTTTTAAAAGGGGACCATTTAGGACTCTCCACCACATTTTCAATTGTGACAATGTTGATAATGTGACATCTGCAGTGAAATAAATGTTTTTTTGTCACTTGGTGAAATACCAGTTTTTATGACACTTTGACAATCTCAATATTTCACAGGAATCTATCTATGCAATAATTCCTGATATTCTCCTGATTTTTAGCAAAAATTCTTCCTGATTTTCTAATTCTTTTGTTACAATAATATGCTGGACATGCTGTAACTCCTTACATTTGTTGAAACTATTATTATTATGCTGGTTTTTGTTATGCAGGAAAATACAAGCATATATTATTCTGTGAATTTCATTCAGTTTTGGAAATAGATGTATAGACCATTTGCACATTTCCGACTTTATTCTAAAATTTTACATTTTTACATGAGTTCTTTCCCTTTAGTGCCAGTAAAGTAATCCTCTTTCATGCAAAATGTAAGTAGAATATATATATCTTTTTCCATATTCTTTACCAAATTTTAACAACATGTGCATTTTGCTGTATTTGCTGTAAAATTATTCTCAACTTTTTTTGCAGGATTCAAATATCTACAAATAAGAAAATTATACTAAGAAATCTTTTCCTTTAAGTAGATCTTGTATGGAACGAACGGATGCCATTTTATCTGCCGTTGGCAAATAACCCCTATATGAAGAAAAAATATATAAAAAATATCTAATTTTAGAATCAAATCAAAAATATGTGAATGGTTTATTACTTTTATGATTCATATATATACATTATTATATCAATAATTATTTAACAGATTTTTACCATAAAGATATTTTATATTATATTAAAATATATGTTTATTTTACCATCAGGTAATTCATAATAAGTATAATCGTTGGACATTACGCAATAGATTTTAAAGTTGCGAGAGAGAGAAAATCATGGCCGAATGTTTTAGGTTTCTGATGTTTAATGCCACTTTTGACAATATTTTATTTGACAGAATGATTGAAAGCAAGTAATCATATTGGTATGAAAAGCATAGGTGTGTACATACTATGAATTTGTTAATAGTCTTGGTTATACTAAATATTTTTGTGCATACTATAAAATGATGAAATTCATTGCCCACAACATAGTAAAATGGAGAGGGCTATATTGATTAAAATATTAAATCCACATATTAAGATCTTAAAAATTTGTGCATACTATAAAATGATGAAATTCATTACCCATAGCATACTAAAATGGTGTGGGCTATATTGATTAAAATATAAAAACCACATATTAAGATCTCAAATCTGAAAATTTATGAAAATGAAAATGTATCCACAATATGAAAAAAACTGTGTGCAAGCTGTAAATTTGGATCGTCATGTTTAGCGATTTAAAAGAATCCAAGATGGCCAAATATTATACTATTTATGAATTATCTGACAGTTTAGTACTTAATCAGGTTCACCATGTACCAATGCTGTGATGTTAATATTATGTTCTTTTAAGACATGGAAACCTAAAAAAAAATATATCAGGTTATGTGTTAAAAAATATTAATAGGAATGTTTGGGAATAACAGGAATTTTAGATGAAAAAAATCCAGGAATATTGGATGGGGAAAAATGTTGGGAATTTAGAGTAAATAACAGGAATAGGGAGGGGAGATAATGGGAATTTGGATTGAAAAAAAAAAATAACAGTAATTTTGAGTGGAAAAAAAAGGAGGAAATTTGGGTGCAATTAACTGATTTTACCTCTATTTCTTTGACAACAAAAATAATTTCTGAATCGTAAAAAAAAAAAAAAATTAGGTGGGCGAAGATGTTTGATTTATACCCTTCTTTGTCTTAATGTATATAAATATGAAAAAAATAAATGTTAATGATATACATCTTTGGCAAAACCTGTATTTTTGTTCTTCTTCAAGAAATTAATACACTATCTTTGTGACTCTTAGGGATTTCTGTCCTCAAAGAACATATAATGATTGATATTGTTGTTTAAAGTAGTGCTAAATTTTATTTATATATACTGTTTGCTACATGTATTTGTATGTATTCTTGTTTTTCTTTACTTAATACTTATATAGCTGGGTTTTTTGATGGGTGTAAATAATACCATCGTTCATTAAAAAAAAGGTGTACAAGACATAGTCAGTATTTTGGGTTTTTGTTTGTTTATCCATTATGACCACAATTTCATTTTATTTAATGTTTGAGCTGTCAAATTGCATTGACTGTACATATTTTTGTTATCTACAGTCACTGACCGAAATATAGCTGTTTCTGGTACCCCTGTCATATGTTACATGTTGAGCTTTGGGAACCTAGTTGTAAATCCAGTTCACTTCCTGTTGACAGAAAATATCAAAAGGGGCAATCAAGGGATAATGATATAATTTTATTAGTTAATTAAAAATATAAACGTCGATTCATTATTGTGATTTTTCTGCGGTATAAGCATAATATAAATACAGAATCTAAAAATATAAAGGTTATGTGTATGAGGCTTAAAACTGGGATAAAGACGAGAGTCACTGTATTGTCAGTTTAAGTTCTCTTCTGGATGTATATTTTATTGATAAAGAATGTACTTCAACAATTTAATTCTTACATGACCGGAAAAAAAGGGCCAGTTATGATCTCATTTATATATATTCATGACCCAGAGTGTTAAAAAGGCAATCGAGATATTTTGTCATTTAAGATAAGACCTTAACTAAGATTACAAATTGTTTGATCTCGGATGTCAATATTTCATAGATGTTTCGTGATTTAGAATAAGATAGAAACTAAGATTACAAATTGTTTGATCTCCTATGTCTTAACCAAAAAAAGAAATAATAATAATATTGTAACCAAAAAAAAAAAAAAAATTGATATTGTTGTATATGATCTTCTTGTAAACTTGAAAAAATAGCTGTATATTTCATAGCTAGAATTTAATTATACAATAAAACCTGCTTTAGTGACCACCTCTATTGAGCAGTAACTTGTATTATGTGACCTTGATTTTATTTTCCCTTCACAGTGCATTTCATATTAATTAAACCTGTATTTAGTGACCACCTGTCTAATGTGACCATATTTCAATGTTCCCTTGGAAGGTAGGGTTATCTGTATTTATTAATTGTTAAAAAAAAAAAAAAAAAAAGAACCGATATTAATCCTTGTGTATGTTGTACAATGCCCCCACAATATTTCATAGCAAGTTGTCTCCCTTTTTGTCATTTTTGTCATATTATGGAATTATGACCAGTGCAAAAATACACTATTTTGCACGAATGAAAGATTTCATGAATTATCTCCCATTCTTATTAATTTTATTTTATGTAATAACATATTATATAGAATGTCCAGTTTTGTGAAAAATTTGCAAGTTTTGTTATTTAGAAAATTTTATAAAATAAAAATATGAAAAGTCAGATATCAAAAATATGTTATGACATAAAATAAAACATGAAATATTTTATTAGTGCAAAATAGTGTATCTTGCACTGGTCATAGAATTATCCCCAATTTTTTTTTGACTTCCCGGTACATGTACATGTTGTATGTATTGTTTATTTATAAATATTGAATTTCATTTCTGTAATCTTCACGTTCAGTTTCATATTGCATGAGTAATGGTAGTCTGTGAGAGAAAAAAAAATATTCATTAAAAATACATTTGTGTAATATTAGAATGGAGAGAAAATTTACGAGTTGTAAAGAAAAAAAAAGGAAAAAAATATGTTGACATTATCACATGATTATCACATTGTCATTGTAAAAAAAAAAATGTTTGTTATTGGCAAAATTTGTGTATGTTGAAAAATCCATATTTACGATAGATATTCTGCCAGATATTCTGCCGGCTCAGGATAATACATAAAGAGCAGATCATTGTTTTGTGAGATTTTACACTGAAAATGGACATTTTAAATATTTGCAATGTTTTGATTTGTGATTTTCACGACTACACATGCAATTATGCAAAATTTTGTGAAACTCTTTCAGTAAAATGATAAAACTGGATTCAAACTTTTTTTTTCATATCTCAAACTCGTTTATGTTAACTAAAATTATGATTATTTTATTGTAACAATAATCTGTCTCTGTTTACATAGATAACTGTAGGTCTCTTGGTCTTTGTAATAACAGATTCTTCTGCAGAATGCTTTAAAAATGTTCAAGTATTTTGCACCGTCCAGAAACGCACTGTGCCCACCATTCTCCATATCTATTTTTAAATTTAAAGGGATTTTTCAACATAAAAAGTTTTTGCTGAACATCTAGAACTCATTTGCTTTATTTTTGATCAGGGAAGCGGTTTAATTAAGAACCATTTGTTACATCATTCATTTGTATTTTAAATTTGAGAAGAAAAATATATGCATACATATCAGTGTTAGTGTTATATATGTATATACAGTCAAACCTGCCCATGTGGTCACCTGTATTAAGCAGTCGCCTGTATTAAAAAGGTCACCTTTTTCTTGTCCTGTCTTAAAGCGTTTCATGTAAATTTAACCTCTTTTAGGAGATCACCTGTCTTAGAAGACCACATTTTCTTTGTCCCAAAGGTGACCTCTTAATACAGGTTTGACTGTATTATAAAACAAAAGAACGGTATAATTTAGTGGTGTGAAGGCTAGAGTGCTTGCCTCGGGTGCAGTAGATCATGTGCTTAGAGCCCCGGTCAGGTCAAACTAAAGACTATGAAAAAGGTATCGGTTGCTTCTCTGTTAAAACACACTATTAGGAAGAAAGAGCCAAGACTGGTTGGATCGGAATCAGGATAATGTGTCAGGAGTGGAGTGACATGTCTACCCGCTGACTGTTCTTTCATTGAGCTAGCACTATAAAAATCCAACGAAGTATGTTGGTCAAATACAAAGCCGATATCTTTATCCACTCACTGAATTTAAGTTGTTCTTGCCATGATATAGTTGAAATATTTCTCATTTGGCGCTAAAAAAGAGTTTGAAAATACCAAAGGTGTAATCAGAATGCGTAAATCGAAGGACGGACAACACAATGGTCAAAATACAAAAGAAAACAAGACAAACGACGATCTACAAAGCATTACACATAAAACATAAGCAACAATCACTCTCATTGACATTACACAAAAGAATTGACCGCATAGCCTCAATTTGGTTATAACTGACCTATTTACATGTGGCACAAATAACCACTCCTTGTAAACTGTTGCTCAAGAGTTGTCTTAAGTAGATGTAGTGGGGCATTCTTCAAACAAAAGATGCTTATTTACGTTCGTTTTAATTTTAATTGCATGTTTGTTATTTGATTTGTCCCAGTGGATACCACTTTCAGAAAGGTTGTTCGAGGGCCCGGGTGGCTCAATGAGTTAGGTGGTTGGATTACCTAACAACTCATACAAGCCTATTACCAATACGGCGTGGGTTCGCGCCCGGCTTTGTAAATTACAAAAAGGGTGCACTCGACTCGCAGCCGCAAGTGATGAAGTTTACCAGTTGCTTGCCCATGGTCGGTGGTTCTCTCCGGGTATTCCGGCTTCTTCCACCACTAAATCTGGTCGCCATGATATAGTTGAAAGTTGCATTAAACACCAAAAATCCAAATCAGAAAGGTTGTAGGTACCATGTATGGAAAAATTGGTGATGGGTTCTGTACCCTGGATTCCCTCTAGAGTTAATGGGGATGGACATTGGTTACATTGCTTGCCGTATATTCGAATTCTCTCTTCTTTTAGATTCACAGTAGGTATATTATATGGTCGTGGCTATGATTGCCTCTGATCATGAAAGAAGATCCACATAAATCAAGAGGGAGAGGGGCCGTTGTGGTCGTGATCATATGGTAGTTGGATTTACAACTACCTGTTCAGTCAGTGCCTATCGTCACTAAAGTTGTGAGTTCGAACCGCGTTCATGGCGAGGTGTACTCGATACAACATTATGTGATAAAGTTTGTCAGCGACTTGCGAAAGGTCGATGATTTTCTCCGGGTACTCTGGTTTCCTCCACCAATAAAACTGAACGCCATGTTATAACTGAAATATTATTAAAAGTGGCGTTAAACACCACTATAGTCAAACCCTACAGACTAAAATTGTTATTTTGTCCTTGTCCAGGATAATCCTCTAAGCATGCAACACATATCAGCAAATACTGGTTCGCTCGTAATCAGATTAAATGCTTCTGCGTGGAGCTATCCTCTAAGCATGCAACACTTGTCAGCAAATACTGGTTCGCTCGTGATCAGATTAATGCTTCCGAGTGAATCGACATGTCTACCTGCGGACTGTTTTATTTTTCAGTGAGTTGGCACTATAAAATCCAACAAAGCGTGTTGGTCTAGTCTAAATCGGACATCATTATAGTCAAACCCTATAGACTATAAAATTGGTATTTGGTGCTATACATTAATATCATTATTATACCGAGTGTCTAATTGTCCAGGTAATATGCCAAAATATTACAGTACCAAATATCACTACATAAACTTACACTATAATAATGTATTTTATGCACTGTAAAGCGCTTAGAGTAACATTGTTTTAGATTAAGCGCTAAAGAAGAATT
>MJUT01045906.1:715665-725697 GCA_002080005.1 Gigantidas platifrons | reverse complement strand
ACACATAAAACTAAAGATCGAGACAAACAACGATCTACAAAACATACACATAAAACTAAAGATCGAGACAAACAACGATCTACAAAACATGCACATAAAACTAAAGATCGAGTAACACGAATCCTATTAAAAACCGGGAATGAACTCAGGTGGTCTGGAAGGGTAGGCAGTTAATGCCCCACTAGAGTCACCCGTCATTTTAATCTAGTTACAAACCAGGTGATAAGTCATGAATGAAGAAAGCATATCTGATGTATATGTAGTTACACTGTGTGTATGTTTCCGAGGACGGGTGGAGATTTGTATAAGTCAGCTTATGAAATTCAAAATTAAACTTACACGACATAATAAAGAGATTTTCTTTGTCTTCCGTTTTTCGGGAGGAGTTTTATTTCATTGTGCTGTGGATATTAAGTGGCCAATTGCTGATTAGACACGGCTACCCCCAAAGAACAATAAAAGCAACATGTACACTAAATAATAATTTACAGTACACCACGATTTTTAAAACGCATTTCTACATGAAATAGCACATTTTAAGGAAAGAACAATTGCACATCAGCGACAAATACCAAATATATTTTAGAATTTCAGTACACCTAAATATTTTATTGTGTGGTTATTTGCCTTATTTTATCCCGGACAAGTATACAGTAGCCCAGCATTTACAACCTCGGTTATCTTTGGTCCAGTCTGTCACGCTTAAGCCTTGAAGTTTCATATTTTTGTCTTTACGCTTGAAAAACTTTTCAAGTTTGTTTCGAACCCATTGCAAGAAAAAATAAGCACATCATGTGGTGAAGCTTATCAGTGACTTACGGCAGGTTGGTGTTTTTCTCTGGGTACTCCAGTTTCCTCCACCAATAAAACTGATCGCCACGATATAGCTGACATATTGTTGAAAGTGTCGTTAAGCAATATAACCCTAACCGTTACCATAAATGTGAAACAAGTTAATATTAGCTGGTAATTTTTAATATTTTAACCTTTTTCTTTCATTGATAGCACTACATAATATTATTATCAATGTTTAAATTATTTATCAATTTTAAAAGTTATAGATGGTAATATGCTTACATTTTTGAAAAAGGAATAGTTATAGCGATATTTACGAACAGGTAATTAAAATCTAAAGCAACATTGTAATGCAAAATGGAATCCAAAGGTGAATGTTGTTCAGGTAAACTAAGGTTTTGCTCCTCGCTTTGAATATATCAATAAACTTTAATGCAGGAATGCTAGTTTCTACCTACTCTCTCGCGTTGTACCATGAGGTCAATTTCGTATCCTACCTTTTATATACTTGCATACAATTTTAATAAATTGCTACATATTTTTTCAAAGATGTTGTTAAGGTAAAAGTATATCAGTGCCTTTCAATATAACAGTGCATGACAAATTAAGGAAAGAAGATCTCCAAAGATGTGTATTCCACAGTTTATAGAAAATTTTAAACTCAATAGTATCGTAGAAAAAAGCATAATCTACAATAATCTTATTTGCTTAAATGGGTAGGGCATTTGACTGGAAAAGACTTCTCTATATCATGGGAACTGTCTGCAATTTAATTGAGCCATCCATCATCTACTCTCAGAATGGTCTTGTTTTTATCAAGAAAAGATACCAAAATTTAAACCCAAACACTATATCAAATTTTCAGTTAGTATAAAAATTGTCAAAATGTTCTGCAGCTGTACACACTTTTTTTAATTCTTATAATTTTAAACGAACTTCATACTTTACGATAGTTGACAAAGCGGATCTTCACGTAATTAAGGATATTAAAATATTTATTTGTGGAAGGAGGGAAGACAGTAAACAACTATTTATTACATAATTTGCACCATTTTAAAATATCTTGGAAGTATAATTATGTACATCAAAAGTATCAGTCACTGCACGCAAGAACAAACTTTAAAAATAAAATCTTATAAATTGTAACGTACTTCATACTTTTCCGATAGTTGACAGAACGGACCTTGAGGTAAGGATACAGGTAAAATATTTACAATTAACTTTTTTGTTAATCAATCCTTACTTTTCTGCTTAGTGTTTTGTTGATCTTTCTGGTTGTCCCCTTTGGTATCTTCAAACTTTTCGTCGAAAGTTTTACGGTCGCAACCATGACATGGTAAACTGTTAGGGAAAACATGTGTCAAAAATGACCACATATATGTTCCATTTGTCGAAAACTCTTCCCGATCCTTTTCTCATTCATGATTTATCATCGAATTTGTAACTAGATTAACATGACGGGTGCTACTAGTGGAGCAGGAACTGCTTACCCTTCCAGAGTACCTGAGTTCACCCCTGGTTCTTAGTGGGGTTAGTGCTACTCGATTTATAGCTTTATATATATGTTTTGTAATTCGTTGTTTGTCCTATTGTCCATTTTCTTTTAGCCATTGTGTTGTCTGTTTTTCTTCAATTTAAGGATTCTGATCTTTGGTGTCTTCAAACATTTCTTATAGAATCTCTAACCATAACCATGACATTTTATTATTATGTTCAGGTATTTGATATCAACACCGTTTTACCTTACAAAGTTTGATCCAGTCCAGAATAAGAAGTATGTTTATATTAACATGCATTGTTGTTGCTGTGATGATGCATTTAGCAGGTAAAAATATATAAATATTAATATTGATTGGATAATAAGCATGTATGATCATGTTTTTATGGAAAGTATAATTTTGATTGTTTAGCAATAATCTCCTATCAACCACTGACTGCTGAAAGTTGCATTTTGATTGTTGAACAGTCGTCTCATATCAGCCAGTGAGTGCTGAAAGTTGAATTTTTATTGGGGAACAGTCGTCTCCTATCAGCCAATGAGTGCTGAAAGTTGAATTTTGATTGATTAAGAGTCATCTCCTATCAGCCACTGGTTGCTGAAAATTGAATTTTGATTGGTTAAAAGTCGCCTCCTATCAGCCACTAAGTGCTGAAAGTTGAATTTTGATTGGTTAACAGTCGTCTCCTATCAGCAACTGAGTGCTGAAAGTTGATTTGTGATTGGTTAACAGTAGTCTCCTATCGGCTGTTGCCACAAAAACAGCAGACGATATTTCACCAAATCTAAAGATACTAGGTACGGAACCGGAGTTCCTTTTTATTACATAGAGCTACAGATTTCACCCGTTCGTAAACTTGTGGAATTCCGACTCCAATTTAGGTATGGCCTTTCGAATACTATAATCTCATGTGTGGAGTACTTCCAATAAATATATTGTTATCGTTTGGTTCAATAAATATTCAACAAACTTCCATAGTAATTACCTTTGAATATTTATATTTACGTCCTTAAATTGGGTGCATGTTTATCGTATTTACCTCCGCCCTTCTCTACGTCATCTTTACTATGAGGTAAGAGGTAGCTACTGTAGAATGTAGTCATCCAGTTTTAAATATACACTTTACCAGAGGTGACAAGAATATTACAATTGGAATTTTGTTTGTCTAACTATAACCACCACTATATAACTAAAATATTGCTGAAAGTGACAATAAACACCCTTATTTGTCCCGTTTGTCGTGATTAACAATTCGGTCCTTTCTTCATTCAATATTTATCACCTGCATTCACCCCCGGTTTTCAGTGAGGATCGTGTTGCTCGGTCACCAAATTTTGCAAGTTCCCCTCATTCATAAACATGATGTGGAGTATCAACACTTATATATATAAATACCCTTATTTTATCATTGTAATGAAAATGAGATGTTTGTTGTATGTCTTTTTCTTTGGTGATACACTACTAACAACTAACGATATCACGTTTGGAGTCATGATCTATAACTTTTCATTTATTTCTAACCGTCCAATCATATGCAAGAGTTTCATACATTGATCAATCAGAAAACAGCTCCTTGCATGCATTCACATTATAGAATGATAGGCTCGTCACTGTTTAAAATATGAACCTTGATGTGACCCCATACCGGATGTGGATAGATGCTAGTTTATCACCAAATAAAATAATAAATAAAGCAATTTTTATTATTTTAGCCCCATCAAATTGGGAGTGCACCCAGTATGATGGAATATGTCAGAACACCAATATTGCGTGTGACGGAAATTATACAGAGGAATTGTGCTGTGGAGGACCAGATATACAGTGTTGTTTGCCTGCAGGTAGGAAATGTTATACTGTTTCTATATGTATTCTTCCGACATGATGTGTACAGAACAATCGGCAAACTTCGGCTGAACCCGCTGGTCTTGAGTAAGAACGGATATCGAACGATCTACTGAATAGCTCAAAAATTATTTTTATTTAGTTTTAATTTATTTTAGTGTCGCTGGATACCATTAAGTAATGGAGAATACACTTCAACTGTAGATTCTACAAAATTATCAACGAGACCCGTAAGGGTCAAATTGAATATTTTTAGGAATCTACAAGTTATTTCATTCCATTACATAATACATTTCCATCTGCAACAGTGATTTCATTACATATGTTTACCCTTCGTACTCTGGTGACGGCCTTGGTGCTACGCACCCCGATATTCACCCGAGTACTCATGTGGAAAAAGAAACCCGTTATATCTAATACGGGTCACTTCTTATGTTTCAATAGTACTGATGTCTATGTATAGTGCTAGTCGAGTAAAACTTTTCGAATATAGACACGCTAATTTTTCTAATAGAACACAGATGTATTATGGGTTAAAACAGACGAATAAACATAAACAAAGATGTTGTAGGCAACATTAGAGCTATGTATCATATGTTTTTATGTCAACTCTAACGACATTTCACTATCTAAGACATTTTAAAGCATTTTCATTATTCAGGAAGACTGAATATAAACATTCAGTGCATGTAAACTTGTGAAATATCAAAAAATGGTATTTTTCAGCATTTTGCACGTTAGGGATGGCGTTAAGTTACATTTTCAGTCCTCTTGTAATCATACAACATGGAAATTACATTCTGTATTGGTATTTCGAACGAATTAAATCAATAAATAGGAGAAATTCAATTATGCGGCTACTACTTTTCAATATAGCCGCTATGACTTTTGAATATGAATGCTACTTATTTAAAATATAGACAATTACACAAGTGCTACAGTTTTAAAATGTAAACACTTATTAAATCAATTACGATTGTACTTGATATTGACATCTTTTCTGGTGCACAAGTCAGTAATTTCCTACAAAGGTTTGCATTATAGTTACAAAACCATTTTGTATTCATAAACGGAATAAAGCTTAAGCGTCATAGTTCATTTAGATAAATGTGTGTTCGTTAGGGTGGTTATATAAAACATTTGGATTTACAAAAGAATGAATTATCACTTGATAGGTACTAAAAGTCGAAAAAAATGTTGAGCTAAGGGGCAGATACTCCTTGATTTCCAAACAAAAAGAAAAAAACACACAAAACGCAACATGATGAAGTAGTATTTTTTTCTAACGACATGCACTTCTAACAATTGTCTTGTTGAAGAACTTCCACAATACATCGGCATTGCTGAAAACATTAAATGTTGTTTTATTCTTTATAATATTATATCTATAGGAGACAACGGTATTGTATTTTAGGATTTAAGGTGTATAAAGCGTATATTTTAATGTTGCAAATTGTGTTTTCGTCGGCGCGTTAGCGATGACGGAAAACGTTTATTTGCGACAGTAAAATCTTATATTATCCCCGAAAATCCTTAAATACATTACGGTTATCTCAATTTTAAAGCAACTTAAAAAATGTCGTATATTTACGTAAGTCTGGTATGCGGCTGTGTCTCGTCGATGCAATATGTTCCCACCGTAAACCGTCGTTCAATAATATTTGCGTTTCGAACATAATTGCATTAGAATGTGTGATGATCTCCAAGAGTACCAAGTGTTCATATATGAAAAGAGTGGAATACTTTATAAACATGCGAATAAATTCATGTACACTCGTTACTCATGTCTTCATTCTTTCCATGTATGATAACTTTGTTGATAGAAGATCATCCAAATATGATTTCCTATTTCATTTGTTATAATTGTATTTTAAAATGTGTTTCAACTTGCGCTTCCAAATAGAAATATTTCAAATAGTCTTGAAATTTTATTCTTTTTCAAACTTCAAATGAAACAGATTGATAGCATCCTACTAAATGATGTACTAGTAAATAGACTATATTTCGATAACATATACAAAAAACTCGTTCATTATATTAATTATATATTTCATGTGCTAATAAAATCCTTGATTTTCTGTTTGTGTTAAGTATCTTTACATTTTTATTGTTTTGTTAAGTTCTTGTAGGTTCTTATGCCTAAATAGCATGCCACAATCACATCTTCTTTGAAGTCCGTAACAATACTTATGTAAGTCCATATTGAAAAGTAAGTAACTTATCTATTAGAAAACAGTAGCGTTTCTATTGAAAAGAAGTAGCATTACACAAAACGACTATATTGAAAAGTAGTAGCGTCGAAATTTTCACACATATTCTATAACAGTCTATTATTGATTAATTATGCATTACTGATGTAAAATTCTACATGTAAGATTTAGTTTTACATTCAAATTAACATATAAAATAGTAAAATACTCACTTTGTAGGCTTTAATGTATAATCGTGCTATATTTTCCTACCGACCATTCGAGATTTCCAATATACAGGTAAGTTTACGGTATGTTGATGATGAAATTAAACCAAGCAACCGCCGATAGAGATAGTATTAAACCCGGAACGAATATTAGATATAATATTAGATATAATATTAGATATAATATTTTGGATAAAGGCTGAAAATACATATTTCGTCTGCAATGTTTACAATGTTCTATTCGAAAATTTAGCCCGTCCATATTCGAAAAGTTCTTCTCGACTAGCACTATGCATAGACTGGTACTGTATCTTATGCTTATTTCAAAATCTTTCAAGTGAAAAGAATCGTCTGTATTTAGATATTTCAAGGTCTTTCAAGAGAAAAGAATCGTCTATATTTAGATATTTCAAGGTCTTGCAAGTGTAAAGAATCGTCTTTATTTAGATATTTCAAGGTCTTTTAAGTGTCCCAAATCTTCACCTGTGGTCTGTCTGATTTGTTATTACTTTCGGTCGGTTCATTAGTTGTTTTTGTATTGCTAGGATACATTTTAAAAGTTCACGTACTCGTCAGTTCTGAACATAAATTATACCAGAACGGAAATACTTGTATCGTGTCTTGTGTATATTGATCAATTACTTATTTAAACAAGCTGTTGATATATGTTAATATAAAGCTCACTATCAAGAGTCATATATTAATTATATAATATAATAGTGCCATAGTATAATACAATCGCAAATTGTTGATATTTTTTTCTAACAAAGAGTACTATCAAGGGTCATGTATACTAATTATGGTATATAATAGTGTGGTCACCGTAGCCGAGTGGGTAGGTGGAAGTTTTGAAAGTCAAAGTAGGCTGTGAAAAGCCTAGCAGTGGTTCGATATCTGAGAGTCTTAAAATATGTATATCACGTTTTTAAGCCTTAAACATTAAAAGGTTAAAGTTCATATATTCAAGAACACAAACAATAAACTGTGGATTCTTAAAAATAATCCACTGTTCGAACAGTGTGACGTCAGAGAAATGTATTATATATAAATCTACATAAGCAATGACACGCTTGATAATTTTAGAAACTGTCTACAGATGGCGAAATGTCAAGATTGCTTATCCATTTAATCATTTAATCATTTCAAAACTTACAAATATCAGAAAATATTTATTTTGCTGAAAATGAATAAATTTGACATATCTTTCATTTAATATATCTATATCATTCCCTGTCCTTTTTAAACATTTTGCATAAAAAATAATTTTAGGAGAACAAAGTTGAATTAAAATTTTCAAAAATGTTTAATATTGACCGTCACAATGAATATTTTGACAGTCACATGCTTTACCGTGGTGCATACGTCACCAATTGTGCTTCGCTGAGCTCAAACTGTACATAAATTACATATGGTCATTGGATGGTCCCTTGCAAAGCTTGTTTTATACGGACCGGATATCAAAGGTGGCTGCCATGACAGTATTGATACCCTATGGGAAAATTAATAAAAGGTTTTCATTAGAAACTACACACATCCATGACCTCAAATAGATATTTTGCAAAGAGGAATAAGACTGCTTTGGGCACCGGGGACAGGCTAAGACTTCTCAAAATTGAGGATTTGAGTTCCAATAAAACCACTGGTAAACTTTCATAAATGCTTTAATTCCCGTGCAGCAGAACCTTTTATTTCTAAATAAACTAAAAATAGCTTAAATACAAAAAAATAAGGAAAAATCAAAATAAAACGTCTATGGTTAAGGCTATGGAGGTCTTAAGATTTTCACAGGCCCCTTCTTGGCTCTCCGGGATACGGACCGATGTATCGGCTGAACCCCTTCTGATAGGCCTAGATACGATAACGTAACCCTCATTCCGCTTGTGCTCCCGTGAGGGTTACGATTCGGTCCCATTTAACGTAATAGAGCAAATTAAAATTTTCGTTCCGTGAATATTTCAACTTTCCTTTTGCATATGTGTTCATAACTTATTATTCCATACCATTTTTAAGTAATGGTGATACGAAATAAGTGTTACTATGCCTGTTTCTACTTTCACGATCGATTTCGTATTCGGAAATTGTTTCTTGTCCGCCATGACACCTTACGTAGACTCTTGCGTTACTTGTAATGGGCGGAGCCTATCCATATATGGATCTGAATGCCAAATATGGAAAACTTTTACAACGATGCTTACAACTGAATATGGCAATCTATCCAAGTAAGGATATCTCCAAAACGAGGCAAGTGCATAGCAACTTGTAAGCAAAATGTCGGAGAGAAAGAAGATTTCATGCATTCAAATTTTCAGATGGATATAAGTCTACCATGCATTGGTGCAGCGTTTACTCAACACCTCAAGTTTTACCTAAATATATTTATCTTTCACCTCCGTTAATTTTTCCAACCTCTTACAACGGAATTAGGACAACAAACCGCCCGGTGTGACTCCATTACGTTAAATGGGACCGAATCGTAACCCTCACGGGAGCACAAGCGGACTGAGGGTTACATTATCGTATCTATCATAGACCCTGCACACATAATAATGATAATCAGATAAGATCAAATATAAGATAAAATCAGTGTTATTTAAAGTTGACATGTCAACACAACATAAAGTGGGCTTTTGATGGACTTGGTGAACGATACAGCTCAATAAACCTCCACTTCTGTCCTATGTATTTTTTTATGCAGATCGAGGAGCAAATGGTACAATAGGTTGTAATGATTTAGAGTGCCATACAAGATGTCGTAATGGTAATAATGATGCTGGTATAAAGTTCCTTACTGGATACTGTAAATGGGGTATAATATGCCGGTAGGTATTACTTACACACAATACATAGCTCATTCATTAGGCTGGTTCCCTGCTTATAGCAAAAAGGTACCTGTATGATATATGAATATTCATGATATATGTAATAAATATATTCATGGGTCTAGTTCATCTCAATCGTTAGGTCTTATGGGCAATGCAAGATATATATAAAAAACAAAAAGAACAAAAATGATTCAGAGTCATACTACCCAAGCAGGTATTTGGACAATGCCCGGTGGGCCGCTCAGATAAGCAGCATGCCAACCTGATAGGTCACAGATGGCCGGTCGGTTTTAAGAGACCACCCGCTTCTGACCTTATTCATATTACAAAATCTTGTTTGTATATGATCAGCCTACCTTTAAATAGCAGTCGAGTTCACCCCAGTTGTAATGAGTTTCGTGTTCCTCGACCATTGTTTTCTTTCCTTTGTTCATTGTATTGTATGTTCTTCTTCCAATTCAGAATGATCACATTTTTGACATCTCCAAACTGTTCTTATGTTATGAAGGGCCCGGGTGGCTCAATGAGTTAGGTAGTTGTAGGTCCCGGGTGGCTCAATGAGTTAGGTAGTTGTAGGGCCCGGGGTGGCTCAATGAGTTAGGTAGTTGTAGGGCCCGGGTGGCTCAATGAGTTTGATAGTTGTAGGGCCCGAGTGGCT
>MJUT01045906.1:701747-714233 GCA_002080005.1 Gigantidas platifrons | reverse complement strand
GTAACGATATAATTGGGTCAGCGAAAGGATCACAAATAAGCGAAAAATATTGAGGCGAAGTGGAGAAGGGGAAAAGGACAGATGTTTACCTTGAATTAAGAAAGAGGAGGGGGCATATATTTTTTGAATGAAACAAGTGCCTGTGGTTGTAGGGCCCGGGTGGCTCAATGTGTTAGGTAGTTGTTGGGCCCGGGTGGCTTAATGAGTTAGGTAGTTGTAGGGCCCGGGTGGCTCAATGAGTTAGGTAGTTGTTGGGCTCGGGTGGCTCAATGAGTTAGGTAGTTGGGTTACCTAATAACTCATACAAGCCTATCACCAATACGGTGTGGGCTCGCGCCCGGCTTTGTAAATTACAAAAAGGTGCACTCGACTCGCAACCGCAAGTGAAAGTTTAACAGTTGCTTGCCAATGGTCGGTGGTTCTCTCCGGGTACTCCGACTTCTTCCACCACTAAAACTGGTCACCATGATATAGCTTAAATATTGCTGAACGTGGCGTTAAAACACCAAAAATCAATCAATCATTTTTATGTTTTGAGTTAAATCATCCCTGTAGGAAGTGTGGTCGAAGAGAGCTCGTCAGGGAATTTTTGGCAAGTCACGATGTGTGATTTTCCCAGTGTACTCTGGTTTTCTTGACCGTCTGTCTTGAATTTGTACGACATCACATCTACTTTACCTATTTCATTCAAAAGTGAAAACGCCATTCCATGTTGTAAAAGGAATAAAACTAAGAATTAAATGAGAAAAAAAAATACCAATGTCGAAACAGTTCCATAATCTAATGGAAAACTGTAGAAAGAGGCACAAATGAATACTAGTACTCCAACACATAAGTACATGACAACTCCTGGCTTGTTATAGAGCTAACAATGGATACTCCAACACATAAATACATGACCACTCACTTTCCTGGCTTGGTATAGACATCTGATGTGGTGGGGCTGAAGTATGTGTATGGCCTCAACACTCTCCTCTCAGTGATCTGATGGTGGTAATACAAGTGTTAATAATAATACATGTAGTTGTCTGTGTAGTGTTGTGTAGATCGTTGTTTGTCCTTTTCATTTGGCCATTGTGTTGTCTGTCCTTAAATCTATGGATTCTGAGTACTCCTTTTGGTATCTTCAAACTCTGGTCGCACATAACTGGGCGAACAGTGTCGTTACAAGGAACTCGCCAGCCTTGAACAGTTTACAAAATAATTATATTTTATCTTCGACACACAGAAGTTGTCATACATATAATATTATTTCTGTTATAGAGAACAGGTGGTGATAACCATTATGTAAATATAAGATAGAATACAAGACAATCGTAAGACAATATAGTGAACATCTATTTGAAAACAAATGAATAGGGGGCAGATTACTTAGATGTCCAGTTATAAATTTCTTCTTAATCGGCAAACATCGTGTGAATCCGCTGCTCTTTAGTGGAATCGGCCGATTTATTTCTTCCAAGAAACGTCTGAACTATAGACTATGTCAGTCTTTTTTGTTTGTTTTTGTGTTTTTTTTTTTGGAAACAAGGTCTCTGTCTCCAAATTGTAAAGCCTGCTAAAAATTTGACCAACATTACAATGTTCCATTTTAGTTTTCAATGAAAAATATTTATTTGTCCAACTACCAAAATGGTAAAATCTGTTTTTGTCTTGATTTTTGTTGTTTTGTGTCGTTTTAAAAAATATCATTAAATTAAAAATACTGATTTTTCATGTCCAAAAAGAAATAATTCCCCAAGGTTATATGGTCAATGCCTTATACATGTAATTGTTTGATTATTTCCAGATGTTCCAACGATTGCAGACGTGTAGACAACGCTTCTGAGAAATGCTTAGCTCTTTGTAATGAAAAGGGACATGAAAAAGGTTTATGCGGTCATATTGACCATTTGTGCCATTGTGGATATTAATAAAAGAAAATGTCTCAGTTTTGATGTACACGTGACAATATGATTATCAATATTAAAAATATAGTGTGAATATTTGAATGATTAAATTCACTGTATATTGATGTTTTCTATTGGATTATTTATAGTCACATGACCATATACAATGCATTGTGGGTGCTTTCAGTACCAACCAACCTTAAATAAAATTGCCTGCACTAGTAAACAACCGTATTGCCTACTCTGATAACCCATATTTTCATTCAACGAAGGTGTGACAATAGTATTTTCATCATCAGTAACCCATGACAACCCTAAATAATGTTCTCTGTATATATTATGGTTTGGTGTGGTTTGGTTTATGATGTTTAACGCCACTTTCAACCATATTTCCGTTATATCATGGAGGTCAGTTTTATTGGTGGAGGAAACCGGAGAATCCGGAGAAAACCACCGACCTGTCGAAAGTCACTGACGAACTTTATCACATACATGTAATGTTGTGTCGGGTTTTCCTCGCTTGAGCGGGGTTCAAACTCACAACGTTGGTGGTGATATAGGCACTGATTGCATAGGTAGTTATAAATCCAACTACGATACGATCACGACCACGATGGCCCCTCTTGTATATATTATGACATCACTCAAATCTAAACTAGAAGTCGTCTGCTTGCAAAACAAAATGTCGACCGAAGTGGGCATAAAACGTGGGTGGACTTTTCTGTGTTCTTCCGTATATAAAATCATTACGGCAATCTTACGAATTTGAAATAACTCATTGACAACCTCCTAATTGTATTGGTTGATTTGATTTGATTTTTGGTGTTTTAACGCCACTTTCAACAATATTTCAGCTATATCATGGCGACCAGTTTTAGTGGTGGAGGAAGCCGGAGTACCCGGAGATAACCACCGACCATTGGCAAATAACTGGTAAACTTTATCACTTGCGGCTGCGAGTCGAGTGCACCCTTTTTTGTAATTTACAAAGCCGAGCGCGAACCCACGCCGTATTGGTGATATACTTATGAGTTGTTAGATCCAACGACCTAACTCATTGAGCCACCCGGGTCCCCTAATTGTATTGGAGACTGAATTTGAGTGAACAGTGCAAAAAAAATCAGGATCTGGATAGACAACATCTCGCAAAAAACTTACAAAGTAACAGGCTTAGGGTTTGTACTTTATGCCATCATAATTTAGCTAAATATAAACTGACTCAACATTAAATAGAGACTTACCTTTACCTAAATTTATGTTAAATTATTCAATTCCTTGTTATCATAACTATTGTACAATATTGTATTCTTTTACAGTGACTAGATCTTTCTCAGCTTTCTCAATAGTATTTTTAATTGAAATATAAATTAACCGCATGGGGTGTAATGGTTAGCGTGTTCGTCTCGAGTGTGGTAGATCGTGGGTTCGAGTCCAATTCGTATCAAACCAAAGACTGAACAATTGGTACTTGTTGCTTCTCTACTGAGCACCAGTATCGAGAAGTTAGAACAAAGACTGTTTGGCTTGGAAACAGGATAATGTGTCCAAAGTGAAAGTATACATTTAACTGCAGACTGTTGTTTCAGTGAGCTAGCACTATAACGATCTAACTAATCCGACATCATCATCATTTTGCTTAAGCTTAACTTGTTTTCACCATGATATATGTGTAGCCAAACAATTGCTCATTTGGCACTAAACAGCAATCCCTCATTCACTCAACTCATTGCATATAAAAAGGAAATGATGTTGGAAATACAGGATCATGACTTGGGACAGACACAACAATTTGGTGGGGTTAAACCTGTTAAAGCAGATTTGACTGTAGCTTAATAGAGGTGGTCACTAAAGCAGGTTTGACTGTAACTTAATAGAGGTGGTCACTAAAGCAGGTTTGACTGTAACTTAATAGAGGTGGTCACTAAAGCAGGTTTGACTGTAACTTAATAGAGGTGGTCACTAAATCAGGTTTGACTGTAACTTAATAGAGGTGGTCACTAAATCAGGTTTGACTGTACTTATTAGAGGTGGTCACTAAAGCAGGTTTGACTGTAACTTAATAGAGGTGGTCACTAAATCAGGTTTGACTATGAACAAACCATAAATTATGAGAGAGAAGACAAAGCATTTCAATTTCATATTTATTACAAGCTTAACAAGATACATAAACATTTACATCAGAAAGACAAGTAACACAATTTTAAATAATAACCACTAATGACCAGTTCTCACAGAACTACCACAATTGCAGGCGACAAATTCCCATAGCTTTTTTTTTTATTGTCGACTTCGACATTTTGTAGCCCCTTGTACACAAACGTGTCTAATTTCTATTCACGTAGTCATTTCTGGACTCTTAAGAAGTTAGTATTTGTGAAAAAATTGTTATACCGTGTAGAAAAAAAAAAGTATCCAAGAAGGGAAAACTAGTTGGCACTGATCATGAGATGCCTTTTATTATCGGCGACAGCAATTGTCGTTGTTCCATGAGAATGAGTCTAATAAAATAGGTTCCTTTATAAAAACAGTCATTCGAACTGAGAACATGAGACTCTTTGGCTATTTCTTACTTATAAAATATATAAAAACTATTAATGTATGTAATATTTTGTTTATTGTTTACATGTCATGTTATTCATTTTTTGTTTGTTCATTTGTTTGTTTGTCATAAACTTATGTTAGTTTAAATTCAATAAATAAATAAATATTTCATGATAAATAATAATTATGTCCCTTGAGAGGTAGAAACATATTAAATGTGGTTAATTCTTTATGACTTGCAACACAAATTTAGCAGTCTCTGGGCAAAAAACATATCAAAGCATAAAAATAGCTAGAAGACCTAAACTGACATATCAAACAATATTTTGGGAAGGAGTGCCAAGTTATCTTCCTTTAACAGTATAATAAATGGTTGAAATTTAATATTATTATTTTTTTTTAAATGCAATTTAAGGGAGATAACTATTTTTTTAAAGGGAGACAATGCACTTTTATTCATTGTTCACTAAACACTAACATTAGACAATTGATTTTTGAAAAATGGCAAGGTAGGTAGGGAGTTTTGTTTTGTAGTTTATAGCTTTAGCAAAAACGGCAAGGGATTTCCAGTGTTGGAGTTTATTTCGGTCAAAACATATTTAGTTCTAAACCAATTGGAATTTTTCCTTCCAAGCCCCGAATTCCCTCCATTTCTCCGGTAAAGACAGTGACACGTTTACATAATTCTTCCACTGAATCGCCCGAGTCAGTCACAGGCAGAATTGTCCAAGGAACCACTTGTTTTGAATCAATATGCACCGAAAGACTGACGAGAATCGCTGTCATGCTTTCTAGTTTTACTTTCATTTTTGTTTAATCAATCTGGGTTGGGGAGACGCTTGAAAAGAACGTATTGGCGCCAAATTTCAAAGTTTATTTTCGAAAAAAAAATAATCCGGGACGGCGGCGATTTTTTTCTGGAAAGCAAATAAATACGTTTCGTCTGCGGGATTTTGAGGGCGCGGCGGTGTCTGAGAACCAGAAGATTAATTTTAGATGGCCTTAGTGATTTTTTTTTTTACATAAGTTTAATAGATGCAAATGAGTATTATGTCTATTACCAAAGCTGATGAAACCTTTCTTAATTTGAAGGTGAAGACGTAAATACCATTTCTGAAATTAAATAACTATCAATAAGACTTATAAGATTGTTTAATTGCTGAGAATGGCCGTCTTCATTGACAAGACAGTCGATTCGAAGTTCAAATTTCTTCACTTAGTAGCACAAAAACTTAATTAAATTTTAAGTGTCAATTAAAACTTATTAACACTTAAAAATTCCAAAAATGAATTGAAATGTCCATGATATAATTGACACTTGAGGTCTCATTGAGATTTCAATTTAATTGACGTTAGTGCAACCCAATCGTTAAGGTTATGGAATGCTTAGTTTCATTCATTACCACAATAGAGGAGCATAAAGGAGGGAGAAGGAGTTCCATTACATAAATCTCAAAATTCAATACGCTTAATCTCTGTGTAATTTGGGTATGTTAAATAAAAGATTGATTTTTGCAATATTTCAGCTATATCATGGCGACCAGATTTAGTGGTGGAAGAAGCCAGAGTACCCGGAGAGAACCACCGACCATGGGCAAGCAACTGGTGAACTTTATCACTTGCGGCTGCGAGTCCAGTGCACCCTTTTCTGTAATTAACAAAGCCGGGCGCGAACCCAAGCCGTATTGGTGATAGGCTTCTATGAGTTGTTAGGTAATCCAACTACCTAACTCAATGAGCCACCCGGGCCCTTATGTTAAATAAGATCTTATTGAAAGCCAGCTAATGGAGTGCACACGTCACTGACAACTTATTACAGATCTTTCACATACAAGTAAACCCTGCCACCTTTTATGGAAGTGTCTGTACCAAACTAGGGTAATGAGTGTTGTGTTAGGGGTATTAGTTTTAACTGTTTAAATTTTGTATTTATTTATAAGATTTTTGAAGGGTTCTAACAGTGTGGTATTTTGAGTTAATTTGAGCCAATTGTAGATTTTTATTGAAGTACCTGTAGCAAGCCAGGACATTGAGCAGTTGTGTATGTGTGTGTTAGGGGTTTCGCTTCTTTCTATGAATTATCTAATGTATATTGGAACTGTTCCGACAGTGTGGTATTTTTTGTTTTTTATTTGACCATTCTCCAAAATATATACGGTTCGGTTTGGTTCAGGTTTATGGTGTTTAATGCCACTTTCAACTATTTTTCAGCTATATTGTGGCAGTCAGTTTTATTGGTGGAGGAAACCAAAGTACACACATCTTACAAATAGTGGGTGTAATATTTTGATGTCAGGGAATAGCAATTTCTGGAGAATATATTAGAATCTGAAACAGTGCCTTCTTACAAAGATTTTGTTGCTTGTATGAACGACATCTAACATTTTTATTTATTCACTATCTACAAATAATGCTGCTTGAATAAAGATATAATTTTGTATAAATATATTTATAAGCGATCGTTAATTTCTTTTGCGAGAATGAATTTCTCAGAATAATTTCATATTGAAGGCTAATCCTGAGATGTGAGGAGAGATGAGAAATCCATTTTGAGCAACATATATCAACGATAGTATACTTGTTAAGGTAGTACCTAACACTACAGGGAGATAACTCTTTAAAATCAGTTGAACGTTTTGATCATATGATGTTTGTATGCAGATTTCAAGCATCTCGGTGATCAAAACCACAGAGAGAAAAGCTGCTATGTGGCTAGTGAATTTATTGCTCTGAGTCTGTTGGTTGGAATTTGCTAAAATTTTGATATTTATTACAGTGGATATATTCAAACACACTGCCAAAAAAATAAGAAAATTAAACGAGCAGATCAAATTTTACCTGAGGTTTATGGTACCACCTTAAGGATTCGTCAGAGTGCAGTTATTGACATCAATATAACGTCATGTTGGAAATCAACAATAATATGTTTGTATCACAATTGTTGCTCGTTAATAGTTATTATTGAAGGTAAAGATCAAAGGAAAAATTTACAATTCATCAATACAATATAAATAAGTAAGATAATAACAGAGTTTCATATAAATATAATTTAATACATCGTACTTTTAAATATAGAATATACATAAAATGCATTTGTCTTAATGAAAAACCTGATACAATAACTGTGTAAATTAAACAGATAGGACTGACCCTTGCAGCCTAAATTACAAATATAGTTAGGTCACAAAAATTAACCCATTGTAGCCTAATCACACATGTATTTAGGTCACTAAAATTATCCCATTGTAGCCTAATTACACATGCATTTATAGGTCACCAAATTAACCCATTGTAGCCTAATTACACATGTATTTAGGTCATCAAATTAACCCACTGTAGTAAAGATATTGTCTAATATATAGCAGCATACTTTTTTGTAATTGTTTATTTTAAATTAGAAAAGTACTATATAAATGAGGTACAATACATACACATACACGACAGATGAAAAATACACAAAATAATCTATATCAAAAGATATTTTGTTTTTCTAGAAATAAATTAAAACAAAAGAACACAAATAATATAATATGTTTCAAAAAGATAATAAGCCATTCACTGCCATCTCAACATTAAGCCATTAAAAAAAAATTGCTCTTTCTGTTTTGGGGAAATATAAAAGGTGGAGTTTTTCTCTATTTGAATACAACATTTGAAGTAATCAAGACCTCCGTGTGGGATTTCTCACTTACATCTACAACTATATGTATATATATATATAACATTTTTAAATTAACAAGGTATGATTTGCTGGATTTTGATTCTCTGTGTAATTCTTGGCTATTCCTAGAGTTATCTCCCTTGCATTCAATGGAAGAATATCCGCAAATCATTTAAAAGTTTTTAACAGCAAAACCAAAAGGTTTAAACTAATAATAACAATTCTAAAATAGTGTAACAGAATTTCCTTAGTTTTCATACAAAAAGTACATAATTCTGTTTCATTATGTCCACATTTATATAGGAATGAATTGACAGGCAAAATTCTGTGCAATAGTTTAAACTGAAAGTTTTGAAGTTTTGTATCTTTAGCTATACAAAATGACAGTCAATAAATACCATGGCAATCTTCTATAAAAGTTTCTATATTATTTTACCATTTTGTGCAATAATTTAAATTGAAAGTTCTGAATTTTTGTATCTTTAGCTATACAAAATGACAGTGAATAAATACCATGGCAATCTTCTATAGAAGGTTCTGCATTATTTTTCCATTTTGTATGACAATCAACAGGTTCTTGCTGAATTCTCATAATAAATAATTTGTAAAAATATTTACAAGGTTTGATTTCTGCATTTATTATTCTTTTCAACTATTTCAATGCATATTCTATCAAATTTTATAGTTTTGCCCAAAATAATCTGTTTCCAATTATTTGGAATTGTACTGATAATATCCTAGTATTTTACAAAATTAATATTAACATTATAAGTTTCTACAAATTCATTCAATGAGCACGTTTTTTTTTTAAATTTTATGATGATATAAATAAAATTAGTAAAAAAAAAAAAATACCCCAGTCGGAATACTTCCAAAATCCAATATCAAAATCGTAGAAAGAACCAAAATTGATACCCCGAACATACAAAAACATGACTACTCACTTTCATTAATAAAAAGAGACAAATTTTCTAGAAGATTCAACCCTCGTGAATGTCGCAAATGTAAATTGCACTCGAAATATCAATTGGTTTTACAATACATGTACATGAACCAATTACACAGAAAATAAAAACCACATAAAACATCAATTATATCAATAAACATGTAGTTTGACATGTCTAAATAGAACCCTCAATAAACTTAAAACCTGTCTAAACTGAACTCTCTATAAACTTAAAACCTGTCTAAACAGAACCCTCAATAAACTTGAATCCTGTCTAAACTGAACTCTCTATAAACTTAAAACTTGTCTAAACTGAACCCTCAATAAACTTGAATCCTGTCTAAACTGAACCCTCTATAAACTTAAAACTTGTCTAAACAGAACCCTCAATAAACTTGAATCCTGTCTAAACTGAACCCTCTATAAATTTAAAACTTGTCTAAACAGAACCCTCAATAAACTTAAAACCTGTCTAAACTGAACCCTCTATAAACTTAAAACCTGTCTAAACTGAACCCTCAATAAACTTGAATCCTGTCTAAACTGAACCCTCAATAAACTTAAAACCTGTCTAAACTGAACCCTGAATAAACTTGAATCTTGTATAAACTGAACCCTGAATAAACCTGAATCTTGTATAAACCGAACCCTGAATAAACCAGAATCCTGTATAAACTGAGCCCTGAATAAACTAGAATCCTGTCTAAACAGAACCCTGAATAAACCAGAATCCTGTATAAACCAAACCCTGAATAAACCAGAATCCTGTATAAACCAAACCCTGAATAAACCAGAATCTAGTTTAAACTGAAACCTGAATATATTGAAATCCTACATAAACTGAACTTTAAATAGAGACCCAATAAAAGTTTGAAGAGGAGACATAGGAAATCTTTGTTTATGTAATCTTTATAAACCGAAAACCTGTCTGTTCCAAACACAATTTGGTCCCACGGAATTTCGGCTTGATAATATCATTGTTTTGTTTTGCAAGAATGGATTTCTCAATGGCACGTCGTAGGTGAAGCCTGAGATGTGAGATCCGATGAGAAATTCATTTCGAGCTGAAACATATCAACGATAATATGCATTTTGAGGATTTGATAGCGTGACGCAGACCTGATTTTACGAGGACAACAAAAAAGCGGAAATCGGCAATCGGAAGTATTGAATATACTATAATAAAGGAATTGTAACGGTAAAATCCAGAATAAAAAAAAGCGGAATTCCGCCTTAAAGCAGACGGAAATCAGGTCTGGTAACATCACAATAAAAAACACCCATATTATGTTAATATCATGCTAGTTGCTGGATAATAGATAGTATGGTGTAACGATCAAAAGGAAAATGTACAAATCATTGATAAATAAATATATATATATTGTCCCCTAAACATTGGAATGTTAAGATATTATAATAGGAAATATTACTATGACAACACTACCCATTTTAATTACAATTAAAGGTTGTTTTTGACAGAAAATCATATTGAAGAAATATTTCAAGGTAAAAAGTGCAATAACACATTCAGAGATGATCAGATCAGAATGTTGTATCAATACTGGATTCTTTAGTAACCAGGAAGCAGGCAAAGTTTTGAGAAATTCCCTTTCAAAATATAGGAGCTGTGCATACAAGGGTTTGTGACAGAATAACTGACAGGACGAAAAAACAATATGTCTCCTCCAGAAGCTTTGGGGTTTTTAGGTTGTTTTTTTTTTTTAATAATGACAGCCATCTTGGATGGAGATTGGGAGATTGTGAGGTGTGATTTTGAAGGTGGACCTAACAAGCAACACAACCACCTCAGACAAGTTTGAATTGAACCACGAATTTCATAGATTTTTATTAAAAGAATTATATTCAAAATAACCAGGATTTGCTAGTCTCATTCCAGTATTAACTCTTTTAATAGTCCATTCAAATTGGCCATATATTGTCTCAGATTCATATATTAGTTTCAGCAATTTTTTAGACAAATAATCACTAATTTAAAAAAAAAATTCTGGAACGGAACCAATTATTGATCAGTGTCATGGCAGCTGTGTGATTTTCAAAAAACAAAAATGTTTTAAATCGTCCTGAGCATCAAAATTAATTGACATAAAAATCACTATACAGTGTATAATACAAAAAATTTACTTTTTACCACATTTATTTTACAACATATTAAAACAAATTCTGATATGAAACAACTTAGAAAAATTGAAATAATGATGACCATTATTGATGAACAAAAATGCTATAAATAGAACTGGCTGAGGACATATTTTGTTTCTTTAATATGAAACAAAGGGAGATAATTTGTTTCAAGAACAAGAACAAAGGGAGATAATCAATATTGGTCATTTGTGGGTTTGTAATTTGTTACTGATCGTTTTTTCTCAAATTTGAACAATTATTGAGGTAAACAAAATAAAAAATAGTGAATATTTCATTAAAATCAATTTCTGAGACTTCTGTGGAAATGATTGTGTGACAGTTGGTCTGGAAAAGTGAGGGCAGAGTGCTACACCGTACTAAAATTGCCTAGGGAAAACACTATTCAATCTTTATCACTATAATTAAAGAATAGATGTACGTTTTTAGGTAAAATAATGTAAATTTAACAAAATATACAAAGGCATAGAAACTTCTATCATGAGGGAAGCATGGTGCTAGACCATGCTAGTATTGCCTAGGGAAACTCTACAGAATACATGAATATCTAAATGATATGTAAATGAAATGAGACAATTATTGCTGTACTTGATCCCATTGTCATTTAAAACAATCCCAGCTACGTTTCTGAACTGTTACTAGTCATGATCAATATTATAATAAAGAAGGATTTCATAGACGTCTCTACTTTGTGGCTTTTAATCGTTCTTGTTGAAGTGTGTTGATGTCCTACAAAAATAATAAAAAAGGTTTGAAATATTCAACTGAAAAAAAAATATATATAATCACAAAATATCCATGGCCCCATATAGTGATCTACAAAAATACCGGGTAACCAAAAAACAGGTTTCAAATAATAAACTGAAAAATAGATAAAAAAATCATCACAAGATACAATATCCACGGTCCGTATGATGACTCCATCACTGCACTAAGAGATGGAGGTTTTGGTCCATATATCTAGCTTAACTCTTCTACTCTCGTTTGGATTTCGGCCATTTTGTTATTACCCTTATTTACTAAGCCAGGAAAGTGAACAGTCACATGTGTGTTGTAGAGGTCTCCATTTTGTTATTACCCTTATTTACTAAGCCAGGAAAGTGAACAGTCACATGTGTGTTGTAGAGGTCTCCATTTTGTTATTACCCTTATTTACTAAGCCAGGAAAGTGAACAGTCACATGTGTGTTGTAGAGGTCTCCATTTTGTTATTACCCTTATTTACTAAGCCAGGAAAGTGAACAGTCACATGTGTGTTGTAGAGGTATCCATTTTGTTATTACCCTTATT
>MJUT01045906.1:682790-697332 GCA_002080005.1 Gigantidas platifrons | reverse complement strand
TGTGTGTTGTAGAGGTAAGTGAACAGTCACATGTGTGTTGTAGAGGTAAGTGAACCGTCACATGTGTGTTGTAGAGGTAAGTGAACAGTCACATGTGTGTTGTAGAGGTCTCCATTTTGCTTCTATTCTCCAATTGTGGATCAGATTTTGTTCCTACAATGTGGTAGTTTTTTTGCTTTTCCTTTTATGCTTTACAAATGGAGGAGGGTTAGAGTTGTGGTGTTTAATGCCACTTTCAACAATATTTCATTTATATTGTGATATATAATGCACTTTCTTACTTTATTTTTGCAATTATTTAAGAAAAAAGCAAGTACATCACAGAATAAACAAAGTAGGCAGGGGTGTGGAAATGCCATGCCCGACTTGTACACATAACCGACCGGGCAAGTAAATTTTTGTGTATTGGTTGTCAGTGGACAATTCAAGTGAAAATTGGTGATGTTCTCTGGGGGAGGGAATCAAATTTCCTTTGATAATTGTCAAAAGATCATCAAATACGACAGTCTGTAACTATGTCGCTTAAAAGTTTATGACTAAAAATAGATCGATTGTTTAGACAGACAAATTAGGTACGCAACTTCGGATTTTCGAGTTTTTGCATTAGCATTTCTCATTGACTCGGGATCGACACCTAGGTTTTATCTTCTGTATACCGGAAATTGAATTATTGATTTTTCGAAAGATGGACAAGTTTCTTCTTCTTTACATTTCTAGCCGTCCTTCACTACTGAAGATTATTGGCCGAGCTTTGTCATAAACCAAGAAAAGATTCCGTTGCTACTGCTCCAAATAACTAGAGGCTCCTAGGAGCCTGTAATCGCTCACCTGGCTCAAAGTTGGCCCAGCAGTTTCAGAGGAGATAATTTTTAAGTGAATTTTGGCAAATCTTCTATTTTTAGCAATGGCCGCCATCTTCTTTGGCGGGCGGGGTTGTCGGATATAATTCTGAAGGTAGACCATCTAAAGACCATTTCACCATAGTTTGGGCCCATTTGACCCAGCGGTTTCAGAGATAATTTTTAAGTGATTTTTTGCCAAATTTTCTATTTTTAGTAATGGCGGACATCTTGGCTGGCAGCCGGGTCGTCGGGCAGAATTCTGAAAGAGGACCATCTGAAGACCATTCCACCATAGTTTGGGCCCAATTGGCCCAGCAGTTTCAAAGAAGATAATTTTAAGTGATTTTTTGCCAAATTTTCTATTTTTAGTAATGGCAGCCATCTTTGTTGGTGGCTGGGGTCGTCGGACATAATTCTGAAAGGGGATCACCTAAAGACCATTCCACCATAGTTTGGGCCCAATTGGCCCAGCAGTTTCAGAGGAGATAATTTTTAAGTGATTTTTTGCTGAATTTCCTATTTTTAGTAATGGTGGTCATCTTGGTTGGCGGCCAGGGTCGTCGGACACAATTCTGAAAGATGACCACCTAAAGACCATTCCACCATAGTTTGCGCCCAACTGGCCCAGTAGTTTCAGAGGAGATAATTTTTAAGTGATTTGTTTGCCAAATTTTCTATTTTTAGTAAAGGCGGATATCTTGGTTGGCGGCCGGGGTCGTCGGACACAATTCTCAAAGAGTACCATCTGAAGACCATTCCACCATAGTTTGGGCCCAATTGGCCCTGCAGTTTCAGAGAAGATAATTTTTAAGTGATATTTTGCTGAATTTTCTATTTTTAGTAACGGCAGCCATCTTGGTAGGCGGGAGGATTGTCGGACACAATTCTGAAAGGGGACCACCCAAGGACCATTCCACCAAAGTTTGGTTCAAATTGGCCCAGTGATTTTAGAGGAGTTGATTAAAATGCAAAAAGCTAACGACAGACAGACGACGGACGCCCAGTGATAGCAATAGCTAATGATAAACCGCTAAAACGTAAGTCGCAGGCGGAGAAGGATAAACAATACTCGAAAAGAAACGAAAACGTGAATTTCAACAAACATTGTTAATCGATTTTCCGTGGTTGCGATACAAGGAAACTTTTCTTCAGACAATAAAATTAGCTTTTGCAAATGAACAAATATTTAATTGGAAATAAGTTAAATGATTAACAAATCAACTCAATAAATCAACATATTTGTAAGGCATAGTACCAATTCAACAAAATAGTCTGGGCAAGTGACTTTTTTTTCGGACAAGTAAAATTTCCATTATGACTTGCCCGGGGACAAGTGCTCAGATCAGATATTTCCACACCCCTGATAGGCATTTATGTCTAACAGTACTGTACAATGCACTACAATAAATAAGTGTACTTTGTGCGTGAGGATAATGCACAAATGCAGATAATATGTGGCTTAAGTATGTAAGAGGAAAATGATGTTGTGTACTTGTATATTGCAAGGATTAAACTTAACTGGGGCCAAGTAACTCAAGACAACTAAAATTTGTACTAGGCCTCTGAAAATTTTCAGACACGAGCCCAGCTAGCAACAGATATTTTTGAATATTTCATGTTCAAAGACAGTTTATGGGTCCCAAAGAATTTTTGCTGGGCTACTAAAATTGTTATTTAAAGAAACCCAATTAGTAACTGCAGCAGAAATGCTAAGTTTTGTCCCTGGAAAATATATGAAAAAGGGAGATAATTCATCAATGTTTATATTTTTCACATACTAAGGGAGATAATTCATCAATGTTTATAGTTTTGACATACTAAGGGAGATAATTCATCAATGTTTATATTTTTGACATACTAAGGGAGATATTTCATCAAAGTTTATGTTTTTGACATACTAAGGGAGATAGTTCATCAATGTTTATATTTTTGACATACTAAGGGAGATAATTCATCAATATTTTTTTTTTGACATACTAAGGGAGAGTACTCACCCCAATTAATAATCCTTTAAAATATTCATAAGCTACATCTAAGTTATCATTGACTACTATATGGTCATAACTTCCTTTTTGATCAGCTGGAAATAAATAAGGGAGATAATTGTTATACCACATCAAAACTCATATCAAGGGAGATAATTGTTATACCACATCAAACTCAGATCAAAGGGAGATAATTGCTATTCCACATCAAATTCAGATCAAGGAATATAATTGCTATACCTGTCTAAATATGTTCAATTAATTACTGTTATTCAAACATTGATTTTCATGTGTTTTAAATTTCGTGGTTTTATATCAAAAACCAATTTCTTTGGTATTGAATTTCAACAATTTTATCGATATGAAAAAAACAGACAATCACCTCTGAACTCAAACCCTTAATCACAAAAGAGACCAAAAAATGGGCACAGTAATTTGCATGTGTGTCTTAAGATTTATTGATTTTTTATGTAAATATCATTGATTGAATAATGTACATAATATTTGTTTTGAATAATTATCAGTATATCTTTTATATCTTCCAGAAGTTAAATTTTCATTGGGTTTATAATTTTATCTATGAAATAAATGAAATTTAATACCAAAAAAATTTCTGCTTTCACAGTAAAAATAATCCTTTACAAGTTCCCTTACCATAGTCCATAGACTCCTTTGCTGAGTCAATTCTTTTCTTTAAACTTTCTTCAGATTCTGTTCCACGGGATTTTAACCGTTCAATCTAAAAATAAATGATTAACATATACAGTCGAACCTGCCTTAAAAGGCACATGTATATTACAAATCATTGTCTATAGAGGGCAATTCATTTCCTCATTTAAGGAAGAATGTGTGTAAATTTAACCTGTATATAAAGGGCAACTGTTCATAAAGGGCACATTTCCAGGTTCCCTTGAGTGTCCTTTATATACAGGTTTGACTCTAATACAATAATCTTAAAATGTATGGCCTATGTAGTTTACTCTATAGAGGCCTGTAACAAATTTCAATCCTTTAATATACCTGTCTTTTATAAATATAGCATTCATGGCCGTGATCTTATGGTAATTGATTTAACATCTACCTGTCAGTGTTTTGTATCTTCACTAAGTTTGTGACGTTAATTCCTGCTCCAGACGACGTGTAAGAGAAGCAATCTTGTATGATAAAGTTTATCTGTGACTAAATCCGTCATGTAGGTGGTTTTCATCAGGTACTCAAATTTACTCCACCAATAAAGCTGACCACCATGATATTACTACAATAGTGTTGAACCTGCCTTAATGCGATCCACTTACAGAAGTCAGATTCTATAGTTGGTAGCCCACGACTAAAAATATTCTGATAATCTCCACTCTTTGCCCATGGGTCCATTTAAAGAGAAATCCTCGTAGTCATGAATTATTCATGAATCGTTGTAAAACATTTTGATTGGTTCCGATGCATTGTCCTACAGCAAATCAAATCACAATGTTTAAAGAGAAAGGAATTTAATTGAAAAATAAAAAGATAAGAGAAGCTGAACGGATGACAATTACCCATGGGTTATCGACAATTGAAATGAAGATATGACTATTCAGATCATATCTTTTATAATCTGCTTAATTCGTCTAATATGAAAATTGAGTGATGTTATGAATTTGAATTTGAATTTTGGTGTTTAACGTAGGGATGTAACAATACACTTTTTCCACAAACGATACGTATTGCAATATTTGATATGTATTACGATACGTATCACGATACGTTTTATAGGAAACTGTAACTATTCCTTCACTCGACATGGGTGCTGCCATGTTTTTTTTTATATGAGGTCGCATACGTACTAGCGGAAATTATAAATATTTGATATTTGATTAATTAATTTTAAAAGCGTAAATTAATCGATTCACTTTTCTCAAAATATTAATTAAATGATCACCAAAAGAAGAAAGTTCAACACTACTTTTTTTTTTTTTAAATGAGCATTAAATCGTTTGTATCATAAGTGGCCTCCACGTATCGTGAACCGAACCGTCCCCAGAATAATCATGATTTAAGTATATACGGTGAATCGTTTCCCCCTTAGTTTAACGCCACTTTCAGTAATATTTCAGCTATATCATGGCGACCAGTTTTAGTGATGGAGGAAGCCAGAGTACCCAGAGAGAGCCACCGACCCTGGGCAAGCAACTGGTAAACTTTATCACTTGCGACTGCGAGTCGAGTGCACCATTTCTTGTAATTTACAAAGCTGGGCGCGAACCCATGCCGTATTAGTGATAGGCTTGTATGGAATGATGTCATGTAATTATGGAAACTACTAAACACGAATCAGTAATGGGACAAAACGAAGATTTTCAAATGGATGATGAATGGAGAGCATCAAACCATTCCTTATCTAAATAAGTAAGCTTTAGACATGATAAAGAGAGCTATCTCCCTTTACAAACATTCATAAGTTATCTCCCTTTCACAATATTCAAAATTCTTTCTTATATCAAAAGGTATGTCAGAATTAAAAAATCAGCTGAATTTTGTATTCCTGTATCTTTCTTAATTGGTTTTTAATTTATCTATATTTTTTATGGGTAATTGGAAACATGTCATGTGTACTAAATTATATATCTATGTTTTATAAGTACCAGTAGTATTTTACTATGTTTTGACAGTGCAGCTGATATCTGGCCTGATAAGAAGGGTGGTCTTTTGTGAGAGTGGCTTGATAAGAGAGGAGGGGGAGGACAGGCATAAGGGAGACAGGGAGAAAGGGGGTGGGAGGTGGGTGAAAGGAGACAAAGGGTGGGAGAAAGGAGAAAACGGGTGGGAGAAAGGAGATCAAAGGAGAAAAGGAAGAAGCAAAAAAAAACTACCGGTAGATTTGTTTTAAAAAAAATGATCTAAAATGACAGAGAGGTAATGAAACATTATCAATTAATCGAATACATAAACATAATTCACGATACAGATGAAACTGATAACATTAATGATCAATATTCAACAAGACGTTCCGATAGATGAAATGCGGATTTTGACTTCACGTTTCGACTTCGTTATTTATAAATTTAATGCTCAACGCTTACGTATACCGGTTTTCGATCATGGAAACGACCAGTGCCAGTGCACAGGTACTCGGGAATAGGATCCCTCATTTGAGCCACTCTCCTCTTTTTCGTGTAAAAGTTTTTTTTCTTCTTTTNTTTTTTTACTGTTTATAAATTTTACAAAAATCTTGTGTAATGAGCGTTGACAGAGATGTTGTGTAGCGTAGCAGGAACGACAACTCTGGATAGAGAATGATGTAAGTGATCTATGCAGTCCCTGCCACGATCAATATATACACTCCAACAAAAGCTAAGCACCACCTGGCCTATATTTTCATCGATATACTTTTTTTACATCAATACTGTTAAAACAATAAAATAGATATCACCATTTTTCTTACACTTCTTAAAAGACTACACCAAGGGCTCTAAAATTACCAATCTACGAAGTATTTATCATCCTGAAAGACGTGACTATGACGTGGCAAAAATGGGGTTCAAAACAGGCGCTGGAAAAACGTAAAACCAGTTTGTCTTTGATGGAAGTTTTCAACATTGCATTAAAATGCAGAGTCTTCAGATTTTAAGAACTTTTAGATGCATTTATTGTGTGTATGTGTAAGGCATAACAATCAATCCACCGCGTTTATTGTGAAGTTCTGTAACACGCTTCGTCATGCTTCGCACAAGACGCCTAAGCCGTTCTTGGGGGAACTGTTGCTACTCCTGTAAGATAGCAGTTCTTAATTCGTCAATATTTTGACATTTTGGATTGCGTTGGTTAATTTTTCGACCAATAAAGTCCCATATATACATGCTCTATATAGGGTTCATGTCTGGCGATATCGCAGGCCATGTAATTGTCTGAACAGCCTCTTGCTGTAAAAAATGTTGTACAATTCGGGCTCTATGTGGCCCAGCGTTGTCGTCCATGAACATTGGCCTGTCAGCCAACGCATGATTGTCGAAATAGGGGACTACGCGTGGAGCGAGCACACTGTCACGGTATTTTGGCCTGTCAGATTACCATCAAGAACGTACAAGTCCAACTTAGTCAAAGGAAAGACAAAAGCAGTTGTGCCCAAAATGTGGTTGTCCTGAAATGAAGTGTTTCACCAAATCCTTGCACGAACGTCGGTAGGGCGTAACAAAAAACGACTTTCATCAGACCAGTGGACCCGTCTCCATGTGCGAATAGTCTACCCCAAATGATCATGTGACCAGTCAAATCGAGCATGGCGATGATGTAATGTCAACTGTGGACGTTTTATGGGTCGTCGCGCTCGCATTCCCTGATGGTGGAGGCGTCTGATTACAGTGCTGTGCTAATGTGGCCTCCAAACGCTAAATTACCATGAAGTGCACCAGCTGTACTGAACGGCCGTTGCCGCGCCCGTCTGGATATGAGCCGATCCTCTCTCGGCGTCGTTTTGCGAGGTCTACCTGCACGTGGATGGTCAGTAACATTTCCGTTTGACAAAAACGCTGCATCAGTCGTACAATGATGGAATGTTTAACCCTGAAGTGGTCTGCCACCCTTCTATGGCTAAAACCACCGTTATGATTCCATTTTGGAAATTATCACACACCATCTTTGTGTTTTGAAGCCGACGATGATTACATTTTAGATGAGGACGTTTACAGTAGACACTAACAAGCTTATTACAAACAGATACAATAACAATTACGGAATAAATACATGAATTATTTGAACATCAAATATCAAAAAACGAGACGAGGGTGTATTGTTAATAAACCAAGTCATTTACAAGATTTAAAAACAAATTCTTTTCATAGGGAGATTTATTTTTCCGGTGGGAGAAAGGAAAAGAGGGGTGGGAGAAAGGAGAAGAGGGGTGGGAGAAAGGAGGAGAGGGGTGGAAGAAAGGAGAAGACTACCCCCTGTCCTCCCCCTCAGAGAGGTGGCTTTGGTGGGGGTGAACTGAACAGATGGGTGGTCTTAGGTGGGAGAGAACTTTAGTGAGCATGGCCTTATAAGAGAGGTAACCTTTGGTTGGAGTGGCCTGACAAGAGGGGTGGCCATTAATGAGAATGGCTTGATATGGGAGATGACCTTTGGTGGAAGTGGCCTCATAAGAGAGGTAACCTTTGGTGGGAGTGGCCTGACAAGAGGGGTGGTCATTAATGAGAATGGCTTGATATGGGAGATGACCTTTGGTGGGAGTGGCCTCAAAGAGAGGTGGCATTTAATGGGAGTGGCCTCAAAGAGAGATGGCAATTGGTGTGAGGGGCCTTATAAATGGGCTTGCCCTTGGCGGGAGTAGACTTATATGAGGGTAACTACAGTGTACCAGTACATACTAAAACATCCATACTAGGTGGTTTAACGAACACGTATCTAGCATTCAGATTGGTCTTCTTTATATTTTTAACACCATTGACTTCTAAGTCTAGTACACAGATTCTACCAGTCTTCTGTATAAGTTCTACAGCCTTCTTACTGTAAAATAAAAGTACTGAAATGTAAAACTGTTTTTGTTGATTATTTAAAAAATAAAATGTACTAAGGCCACTGATTATCTACTACAGTGAAACCAGAGGCTGTCTTGGTCGTGATTGTATGGTACTGTAAATTCGGAAATTATTGCGTTCATTTATTATTGCGATCTTCGAAAATTTTCACGGATTGCAATTTTTATTATTGCGAAGCATGAAGTCCTCCAGTACAAATGGATACTTATGATTCCGAAATGCGAGGTTTAATTATTGCGATTTCACATCAGTCGCATTTTTCGCAATAATAAAAACATCGCAATAATTTCTGAATTTACAGTAGTTGGATTTATAACTACATGCCTGTACAATCAGTGATTATCACCACTAAAGCTGTGAGTTCGAACCCCGGTGGTTTTCTCCGGATTCTCTGGTTTCCTCCACCAATAAAACTGACCTCCACAATATAACTAAAATATTGTTGAAAGTGGCGTTAAACACCATAAACATAAATCAACCCAAACTACAATGAAACCTCTCTAAACCAAACCTTGTATAAATTGAACTTGTAATACAAGAATTGTTTTGTTAATTTAACCTGTATACATCAAACACCTGTTTATTACGAACACAGAAGTTGGGTTCCAATGAGGGTTAGCTTAGACGGGTCCACTGCATTACCACTATACTTTCAATAATAAGGTACATGTATGTGATATCTCAACACTAAATGTGAAACAATGTATGATGTTTGATGGCTTTCTGCCAGACTCCATCTTCCTCCACAACTATAATATTGCTGAAAGATTGTGTCGAAAAAAAACCCAGCAAACATTTCAAACAAACTACACTTCCAAAAATATGGTCACATAAGATATGTGGCTGCTTAATACATGTTTAACTGATATGATACTGTGAAGGGAAATAAAATTATTTTTAGGTCACATAATACAAGTTATTACTTAATAGAGGTGGTCACTAAAGCAGGTTTGACTGTCACATAATACAAGTTATTACTTAATAGAGGTGGTCACTAAAGCAGGTTTAACTGTACATGGTTAGATCTTGATATTTGTAGCCCTGTATCTGAGGCTAGTAATCCATGTAATTAATCTATGTTTCTATCTAAGAGATGGTTTTATAGAACCACAATTTAATTAAAATTAGTAAGGGCCTGGGTGGCTCCATGAGTTAGGTAGCTGGATTACCTAACAACTCATACAAGCCTATCACAAATACGGCGTGGGTTCGTGCCCGGCTTTGTAATTTACAAAAAAGGTGCACTTGACTCGCAGCCGCAAGTGATGAAGCTTACCAGTTGCTTACCCATGGTTGGTGGTTCTCTCCGGGTACTCCAGCTTCTTCCACCACTAAAGCTGGTCGCCATGATATAGCTGAAATATTGCTGAAAGTGGCGCTAAAACACAAAAAATCAAATCACATTAATTAAAATTAGATGTTTGTTGCACCTTTTTTCGAAATTTTGATGTCAACAACTACAAGTGAAGGTAATGAATTAAAGAAAGGTGGTAAATGAGGGTACAGTACTACACTGTAATACAAAATAATGTTATTTATAGCTATAACCTTGTTCCATATCTGTTTCCTGAGAATTCTGCATGTTCTAAAAATCCTCCTTCGTCTATCATTTTTTCAAACACAGGTCTTGTAACATAGAAATAATCTTAAAAAAAAAAAAAAAAAAATACAATACGGTATTCTTAACACATGTCTTGTAATTACATAGAAATAATCTTTAAAAAAAAAAAAAAAGGAAATAAATACAATACGGTATTCTAATGTACAATATTAAAAACCATTTACTGTTCATAGAAATAATCTAAAAAAAATGTTTTTAAACTGCAACAATCATTAACAGTAACATTGCGATTTTGCAAGATGTTCTGACATGACAACACACTGTCTGTTTATTCTATTTTCTTTCAAAATTAAAGGAGCATTTTAAGAATGCCCCATGCCTAAATGCAACTCTGTACATATATACACTAAACGTAGATGTTGTTCGTTTGTTGTTTGATGGTGTTTAATGCCACTTTCAACAATATTTCAGTTATATCGTGGCGGTCTGTTTTATTGGTGGAGGAAACTGGAGGACCCGGAGAAAACCACCGACCTGCCATAAGTCACTGACAAACTTTATAACATAATGTTGTACACCTCACCCTGATCGAGATTCGAACTCACAACATCAGTGGTGATGGGCACTGATTGCATAGGTAGTTAAATCCAACTACCATATGATCACGAACATGACAGCCCCCAGTAAATGTAGAGGAATCATAATGTATTACATAATTTATGCTAATTTTCGGCTGATGAAAATTTTCAAAGACACTTCTTACATCGTCTTATTACGGAAATAATTTTTTGAGATTGTTCAAATTCAATTTATATTGCCGTTATATATCAGTCAGTTTTATTGATGGAGGAAACAAGAGTACAGGAAGAAAACCAAAGACCTGCCACAAAAAACTGACAACTTCATCATGTGTTATTAAATACTTTTCGCCACTAACTGGAATCAAACTAACAAACTGTAGTGGTGATAGGACATCATAGGTACAGTAGTCAGAGCCATAACGTGACAAACCACAGTGATAGACACACTTTTCTTAGTGATACTGATATATTTTTTGCTCTGTTTAATCTACATGTATGTACTTACTTTCTTGTGCATTGTGGGTAATAGCAAGTACCACTCTAAAGAAATTTTGAAGATATATGTAATAGAACAAAAGATATATCATTGTCACCAAGATGAGTGATAAGTCTACCACAGTGATTTATCATGGTATGTCCCTGACTGTACTGTATCAGTATCACTAAGAAGAGTGATACGTCTATCACAGTGATTTATCATGGTATGTCCCTGACTGTACTGTATCAGTATCACTAAGAAGAGTGATACGTCTACCACAGTGATTTATCATGCTATGTCCCTGACTGTACTGTATCAGTATCACTAAGAAGAGTGATATGTCTACCACAGTGATTTATCACGCTATGTCCCTGACTGTACTGTATCAGTATCACTAAGATGAGTGATACGTCTACCACAGTGATTTATCATGGTATGTCTCTGACTGTACTGTACCTATTACAGAGTCAACCTATTTGGTAAATCTAACTACCAAATGACTGCAGACCTAAATTTTATACAGTAATTGTTTACAGCCCCAAAAACATATTGCAAATAATTCTTCAATAGAAAAACAAAATACTTACCTTTGCCTTCTTTTTCTCCAGGTCTTGGATTTCTGGTTGTATCTACAAAAGTTAAGTACATGTGTGATTGTTGATTAATGCCAAGTCAGCATATTTGAGTGATAGAAGGTTAGGGTTAGGGGTATGGTGTTTAATGCCACTTTCAACAATATTTCATTTATTGGTGGAGGAAACCAGAGTACTTAGAGAAAATCATCGACCTGCCACAAGTCACTGACAAACTTTATCATATAATGTTGTATCAAATAAACATCGCCATGAGCGGGATACGAACTCACAACATCAGTGGTAAAAAGAACTGATTGCATAGGTAATTGTAGATCCAACTACCAAACGAACACGACCATGACAGCCCCCCTTTTTTTTTAAACTATATCATGTCCAGAACATTTCAATGAGATGATGATACTTTACTTTAGGATATTTTAGGATCTTCTATGGATGCTGGCCTCTCAACCTTTATGTCCGCATCTACTTCATCAATATCTAGTATAAACTTCTTCTTGTGACTTGATGATGTTCTTTTTGTACTAGACCAACATGCTTTGTTGGTTTTTTTATAGTACTAGTTCACTGAAACAACAGTCCACAGATAGACATGTCTCTTCACTCAGACACATAATATGGATTCCGAGACAACTAGTCTTTGTTCTTACTGATACTCCTTAATGCTGTCGTGCTGAGCAGAGAAGCAGAAACACCAGTTTCTTGGTCTTTGGTTAGACCTAACTGGGGTTCTAACTTATGATCTAAAGCACTTGAGGCAAGCATACTAACCATTATACCACTGATGCGTTTACAAAAACTTGAAAAAGAAACCATTTTAAGACCATGTACATGTTACAGTAAATAAGCGTAACCAGTAATTACACGTAAAAACTGAAAAACAGTAATTACCTGTAATCCCTAATTGTCTTAGTAATTAAGTGTATTTACTAAAATTGTTCAGGAATTACATGTCATTACTAGCAAAAAGTTAAAGTTTTATGCTTATTTACTGACTGATCCTTACATATTGTAAATCTATTAATATAGAAAAAAATAGGGATATTATTTATTTTACTTGCGTTTTTTAATCTGGTATTTAAAATGTTATACTTCTTAAAAGGAACTTGTATTCGTCAAAATGTAGTTAAAGGCTAAATTCAAGCTAATATGAAATGAACAACGATGTGAGTTCTTACTCACTTATGAAGTCCCAACTATGGTAGAAATAGCAATATTTTCTATATTACTAATGGCTTAAATTTCTTGCACCGGAAATGACACACTGGAAGTCAATACATGGTTAAATCTGTGCAGAAAATCGGATGCGGACGTTTCGGACCTAGATCTGGACTTAAAAAACGACAGAAGATTTGGGTCTGGGTCCCCCTATTTTAAGAAAATCTGGATCCGCCCTTGGTCTACTTTGAAAAAAATTATAGGTCCATATATCCGAGTTAAAATTGTTTAAAAAAAAAATTTTGGACTTCGTCCCAAGTTAGGTAACACCTATTATCATATTAAAAATTATAAAAAATATTCTATGCCTAGTAAAACATTTTAGTTCGAACAATATAAGCTGGGAACTTGACATGGACTACTAAATTCAACTTTTTCGAGGAACTAATTAATTCTGTCCACTTTTAATGATTTGTCCGAAGCCGAGGTAGAATCGAACACTGAAATTAGCATTAATAAGGCAGCCCGCTTAAAATCAATAGAAGACGGACAAGGATTTGCTAAATGCATTTTCAAAAGGGGTTGTGTAAGAAAAAGCTGTAAATATGTGAGATCAAATGTTTTATGTAATTCAAGGGTCCATAACTCCTGCCAAAATAAGAGATGAATTTTTAATATTGATTTTAGGACAAATAATTTCTTATCTTGCATGTAAATAGATGATGTTTTACTTATTCATGTCTTTTAGAATAAATATATTTTAGAGTCTTTAAAATAAATATATGTCAGAATCAGCGTAATTTAAATCAAAACTACAACTGTGAGTGACCTCACTGAGTGATACCCCCCGCTTGCAGTTTAGTAGGAATTGCGCTTACAAGGTACATGCCCTTCCCCCCCCCACCATTTCGTGAAAGTATAAGTTGAATTATCTCCCCTTTTAAATTTTGGACAGTAACCATATTCCTTCATGCACATCTGCAGGTAGTGTACTACAAGTGTGTAAAGTTTCATAAAAATCCAATAAGTCGTTTAGGAGGAGTTGCGCTTACAAGTTATATGGACGGACGGACGGACGGACGGACGGACAGACAGGGTGATTCCTATATACCCCCCCAAACTTTGTTTGCGGGAGGTATAAATATATTCTATTTGCATTTCATTTATTGGTTGGGTGAGTCTTGTCTGCTACCAAACATTCACAATTAGCAATCAGTAAATTAACATAAAAATTATTTTAGTTATTACTCGTAAATTAAAATCCATCAGTTATTACGAGTATTTACTGAAATCAGGGCTCGAAATTAACGCTAGCAAGCAGGCAAATTGCTAGTTGAAATTTCAATTTGCCTTAATTTTGCTAGTGAATAAAGTTAGAACTAGCAGAATTTTGCTAGTTGCAAAAAATTATGTGTTCAGAATCGTATCTGAACTATGACAAACGTGTAAATTTGTTTTCTCGCAAGATCGGTAAAGATCGCATTGACTTCATAAAAAACGACGGTATAATTACATTGTACGCATTTGTCCGAGAAATACGAATATTTACGTCTCTGTCCGAGAAATACGAACAACCATACTGGTTCCCGATTTTTAAAATAACATCTGGTTGTAATTTTTACAGTTCAAGTTACCAGTCGAAATGTCAAAAAGAAGAAAAGTTTCTGATCACGATATCGATCACGACGTTACAAAAATTACGAAATTCTTTCGCCAAGTTTCAGGTAGATTTATAATTGTGATTATAGTATTTACAGTGACTAAGAGGAAATAATCGTGAAAATCGTTGTGTGACAGCTGTTACACTATCGTATGAAGGCAGCCTGTCTGC
>MJUT01045906.1:620160-635976 GCA_002080005.1 Gigantidas platifrons | reverse complement strand
GAAAAAAAAGTATCACATCGTCGGAAAAGTTCCAAAAATTCAATAGAAAAATCGTAGAAATAGGAAAATTCGATATCCCTAACACACAATAACCGCTCACTTTCCTGACTTAGTACAGGTATTTCAGTAAAACTAGTTGGATTATAACTTGCCATTGTCTTAAGAAATAGCAAAATAGCCACATCTCCTCTGAATTGTAGATCGAGAAAAAACCCATAATATACTAAACAGGTAGCATGTACATCGTACTTGATAAATTCGCAATTAATATTTCGAATGTACAATAGCGACTTCCGCCCAACATGAAAACAGGACAGATTGATGTACTTGATATATCACCCCACCCCCTCTCTCCAACGTATGAAAAATAGAAATAGCTTATGTGATTTAAATACGTACTAACTGCATTACATGTAAACTGAATGATGCTGTTTGATAAAGACCTTTAACTTGAACAGGAACAAATGAACACCTGAATGAAATAATGTTGTAATTAAAGATCAGGTATGTGATATAGAAGTTTGAAAGAATTTCAATGGTTATTATAAATGAGGTTGAAACAAGTCACATTTTGATATCAATTCGGTTGTATTTCACTTTGACTATTTCAATTACGGAAAACGGACCGCAACCAGGAAAAAATGAACACCTGAATGAAATAGTGTTGTAATTAAATATCATGTCCTTGATGTACAACACTGAAAAATATTATTATTATAAATTTTATATCCTAATTTTTTATAACCTGACGATGTGCACGCCATGGCGTGACAACGTATATGCAGCTACGCCTCTGCGATTTCTTGATAATACCAGAGAGGCAACTCGTCTGTCACAATTTTGTAACATTTTATTGAACAGACATTAAATATTTATTACAACGACATTAACAAAGAATATCCTTTTTTTCATCTCAAAATTATTTTTTTCTATCGAAATTGTGATACGGTTTGCCGTACCAGCCAGAAAAAGTGGTACGGTCGGAACCGTACCAACCTTACCGGGTGCTACGGCAGTGAAAGATATAGTATTAAAACACATTTATCTAATAAAAACGAGGGCCTGGGTCAAAAAAGATTGTAATTATTAGTAACTTGAACCTTTGCATTATAACATTAACCGGAAATGTTGAATGGTTAATTTATACTAAGGTCCCGGATGATATACAAATGTCCCGGATTCTATACTAAGGTCCCGGATGATATACAAATGTCCCGGATGCTATACTAAGGTTCCGGATGTTGTAATAAATTATTTTGGATTCACTATACTGGTATATAAGCTAAATAAAGAAACAGTGGAGATATAGGAAACATTAGAAGTTGAAAATACCATTTGTCTTATATATTGATTATGCTTATAGTGAATGAAAGAAAAGTTTGAAGATACGAAAGGGTTAATCATAATCCGTAAATCAAAGAATGATAGACAACACAATGACCAAAAGAAAAAAGTACAAAGGAACAAATAACGATCTACAAAGCACTACTCAGAAAACTAGAGATCTAACAACACGAACCCCACTAAAATCTGGGCGTGAATTCAGGTGCTCCGGAAGGGTAGGATAGTGCCTGCTCCACAATCTGTAATACCTTTTTTTCGTAAACTCGGACTCGTGACTGATTGGTTGCTTGATCTGATATTGTTAGTAGATTACCAGATTAAAATATAAACAAACATCTAGTAATATTTTAGCAATGTATCCTCGTTTAATCATACTTAATTAGTTCAGTCAAATAATGTGTAAACCACATGTAGACCCTTATTACAGGGGCGTTTAAGTGGGCTGGGTGCAAAGGGAGCACACAAATTTGCAACATGGAAGTCAAAGATGTTTAATAAACCAACTGACCCTTGTTTTGGTTACCAGGTTTAAAAGCTTGCTCAGTCACATGTCCCCCCTCCCCCTCTTACAACACGTTCTCCCACTTTCTGGTCCCCTGAAAAAGCTTTCCCGCTATTCTGATCCGCTCTTACACCTCTGTAGTATTTACCTATTTATTACATTATGTAGCCATATGGTTTCCAACTTTAGTTTTTTTTAATTGATCTTTTATGTGATACATAAATGCAAAGAATGTAATACTGGGATACTGAAGGGGTAATCAGAAAACGTAATGCGAAGAAAAGACAATGCAATGGTAAATAAAAACAAAGGACAAAAAAGACTATCAACGGTCGACTAAGCAACAAAGCCGAACACTGAAGATTGAATAACACGGACCCTCTATAAAACGGTGCTCCGGAAAGGTAAGCAGTTCCGGTCCCACTATTGGCGCCCCTGTTGGGTTACTCTTGTTACACATCCAGTAATCAATACGTCATGAATTATGAACAAGATGGGATTGTGTGATTACAACAAACGTAACATATTTGAGGTCTATTGTGACACAGACATTCCGTAACGGGTTAAGTGAGTGAGGTCAAATGTACGTCACCAACTCGTCCAGTCAGTATATATATTATCTAGGAACTCGGTGGCCTATATTATATTGGTAATCTGTTCACCGTCACGACAGGAGATAAGCAGTGTTATATTGCATCATATTAGCAAAGACAAAATACAGACGTCATGAAGACAGCTATAATTTCTTTACTTTTTGTAACCTTTGGTAAGTTTTTATGTGTTTTTTTTAAGGTTGTCTATGTGTTTTTAAGGGACCGACCATTTCACATTTTTTTGTTAATATTTTTTGCACGATAAAATATAGACACCATGAAAACAGTTTTAATTTCTTTACTTTTTGCAGCCTTTGGTAAGTTTATGTTTTTTCAAGGGACCGACAATTTCACATTTTTTGTAAAAAAAAAAATTACATGAAAAAAATCGGTAATTTTCTTCAAAATGTACAAAATATTTTTGCTGAAAACAATAGGGTCATGTTATTTATTTCTTGCATCTTTCATGTTATTTTAATTTTATTCTATAAATTGTGGACATAAAATTTCTTCCTTTTTTTTTTTTTAGAATAAAGCCCATCTCCCCTTAAAATACTTAAAATAGCACAACATTAATTGAATGTCATGATAATTTATTCATATTGATGTAAAGATACACGAAATGAGAGATTAAAAGGTTATATGTACTTTAGGCCTCATGTCATATAACCTTGACCTCACTTTCGATCATATGACGTACACATGTGAACATTGTCTTCGTCATGTGTCTTGGGTACCCAGTTTTGCAAGTTACTTTTCATACATTGTGCATTTTTGTTTGCATCTTCGGTTTTCGCTAACGTTTCTATAACAAAATATTGTTAAAACATATTTTATTTGAAGATATTTCAATATTTGGTTTTCAACTTTGCCTCAATAATCTCAACATAGATATACTCTGATAAGAGATGCTTTCCTCACGCTTTTTTTCTTTCTTATTACAGTTGCGACGTCAGTGACTGCCTTCTTCTTGAACCACAACACGGCTTGTACAGGAACTATAGTCGCCTGTTTTGTAGCACCATGTAGGTTTGCAAGATGTGACAGGCACCCTGATGCTGTATGCAGGTAATTAGTGGAAGATGAGAGATTAATTTAAACTAGCCGCTAAAAATACAAACTATTTCGTCCATACTTTTTCAGTGGCAGTCAAAATTGTTTGACCAGGTAAACCCATTCCTTCCCTCAAATATCAAAATCGTAGAAATAGTCAAAATCTATAATCTTAACACACAAATACATACCGGCTCATTTTGCTGCCTTGGTACATACGTTTCAATAGAATGTGGCGGGGTTAGACTAGTGTTGTGGGCCCAAACCTCCTTTCTTAGTGAACTGATTTAATCTTGCAAGTGTTTTTCACATGTGAGTAAAATACCATTCTCCACATAAATCCGGTGGAGCAGCGTTGTTCTGAAGAAAACTGAGTTCCTTAATCTTGAAATGCATTAAAATATTGCAACTATTTGTTTAAACACGAACATTTGTTATTGATATTTTTTTTAATTTAGACTTTTTAACAAAAAGTTATATTATCAAGATAAGACAATATTGCAGGTTCCTCAACTGAAAGTGGCGGTCCCAAACCTGAAATGAAGTGAAATAGCATCGCTGTAGACTGCACTTTCGTTTTATTTTTTGTTTGTTGATTTTTTTTTCCTTTGGGAGGGGGGATAGAAAATAAGAATAAAACTAATAGAGTTGTTATTTTTTTCCAGAGATAACTACTGTAATGGTTGCCATGCCGATTTTTACGAGGGAGTCCACAAAGTGAACTGGTGAGATTTCTTTATTACTTACAATACAATGATTGAGAGAGTGATTGTTGTTTAGCGCCAAATGATTCATTTCCCGCGCATTATGGCGAGAACAAATTACATGTTGATGAGATGATGATGCTTGCTTTGTTCTAGAGTTATGCTATAAATAAGGGTAATAACAAAATTACCGAACACCAAGCAATCTTCCAAAGGGAAAGTCAAAACTCATAAATCAACAAAAAGACAAAATCAGTCAACAACCGGAAAACTGGGAAAACCGCAATGACCCTGACTTGGTACAGGCATTTCTAAAGAAATGGTGGATTGAATCAGATTTTACGGCGCCAAACCTCTCGCTTTCATTACGGTTCAAAGGTTCCGGTTGTTATTATAACAGCATTTATAACAATACTGGAACAAAATAGGTAAAATAGTAGTCAACGCAGTACTAAATTCAGTTAGGAGGGTAGAATATAATTATCTCGTGAACCATCTCCATCAATAACTATGAGTCCTTCGACTAAAAAAAAACAACAAATTTTAAGAAATAAATACTAGTAGTTAGAAATTAGAATTTGGTAATTGAAATTTGGAAATACAGTTAATTCTGTCTGTTTAAACCTACACCAGGTTTGTTTGGTATAGAGGTCTGTCGATTAGATTTGACGGTGATGTGTTTTATCTTATCAAATTTATAGACATGTATATGGATAAGAAAAGGCTTACCTGAAACATACTAAAAACTAGAAATAATCTTCTGACATTCCAAATATCAGCAAAATATTATGGGGAAATTTGAACAAAAAATATCAGTTTTGTACCGTATGATAAACAATCTGATTGGGAGAAGACACAACCCCCTCCCTGAAACGTTAGATGGTTCGTCCCAAATACATATAGTTCATCTTGAATGGCTATATTGTGTAATTAATCTCGTATTACAAGGTAGTAAATATACAATATTAGTGTATTGTAGAAGAATATAGAAAATATTTGTATGAGGCTAAGGAACTGGGAGGAAAATGCGAGGCTTTAGCCGATCATTTTCCTCCAGTTCCGTGCCGAATACAAATATTTTCTATATTCTTCTACAATACACTAATATTGTTTTTATCCTGCAATTTCGGAGTTAGGTAGTGTTTTTTTTTTAATTTAGAAAAATAAATATTCCTCAAACCTTTCGTGGGCCCCAAAGTAAGTTGTGTGGCGTGTCTTGAAGCTGTATTTGTATATTATACAAAATACAGCACACCTGTATTCGACACATGTTATTTGCTTACTAGAGTGCTCATTGCAGGATAAATAATGGTGAATGTATAATATATATACTTCCTTCTCATTTCAGCACGCATTCTGCAGCCAGTTCGTAAATAAGATTTTTTTAACGTGACCCGGTGTGTGATGCTGTTGGATGTTAGTGCATAATATCAATATGTATAATACAAAAAGATCCAATAAACATGTAATATCAAGCATTTCGTCAATATCTAAGCCACTTTTAGCTATCCTGCTTAGGCCCATTAAAGGGATATTAAAGCTCGTTTTAACATATATTTTTTCAACTCGTGACGAAGGTTGTTTCTTTTCAATTTAATTGTAAAAACAATCAAAAAATACTTTGCACGCCCATATAGTCCCTGATATCGTTAAAATATCACTTAAAGGGGCCGAAATTAACTTTTGTCCATGAAGCAAAAATTCAATTCAAGGCAAAGACCGCAAGATATGACAGAATTATCAACGAATTATGTCACTTTTACAAAGTTTCATTGATAAAAAGCGGGTTAACGTTTCATAAATATCATTTATTGAACCAATTGCAAGTTTTCATGAGATACAAAAAAGTACGTGAAGGAGTTCAGAAGCCGTAAATCATCGGCGGACAGACAATACAATGGCCAAAAGAAAAAAGGACAAACGTGAGGGAGTTCAGAAGCCGTAAATCATCGGCGGACAGACAATACAATGGCCAAAAGAAAAAAGGACAAACGTGAGGGAGTTCAGAAGCCGTAAATCAACGGCGGACAGACAATACAATGGCCAAAAGAAAAAAGGACAAACGTGAGGGAGTTCAGAAGCCGTAAATCAACGGCGGACAGACAATACAATGGCCAAAAGAAAAAAGGACANGCTCGTTTTAACATATATTTTTTCAACTCGTGACGAAGGTTGTTTCTTTTCAATTTAATTGTAAAAACAATCAAAAAATACTTTGCACGCCCATATAATCCCTAATATCGTTAAAATATCACTTAAAGGGGCCGAAATTAACTTTTGTCCAGGAAGCAAAAATTCAATTCAAGGCAAAGACCGCAAGATATGACAGAATTATCAACGAATTATGTCACTTTTGCAAAGTTTCATTGATAAAAAGCGGGTTAACGTTTCATAAATATCATTTATTGAACCAATTGCAAGTTTTCATGAGATACAAAAAAAGTACGTGAGGGAGTTCAGAAGCCGTAAATCAACGGCGGACAGACAATACAATGGCCAAAAGAAAAAAGGACAAACGTGAGGGAGTTCAGAAGCCGTAAATCATCGGCGGACAGACAATACAATGGCCAAAAGAAAAAAGGACAAACAACAATCTACAAAACTCCACACAGAAGACTAAAGATTGAGTAACACCAAACCCGCCGAAGACCGGGGTGAACTCAAGTGCTCCGGAAAGGTAAACAGTTCCTAGTCCACTAGTGGTATCTGTCGTGTATGTTGTGTGCTATACTTTTTGCAATCTACACCACGATATCACTTTCTAAATTTATCAGTACTAATATATCAGTACTCTTGTTGTAATAATGCTATAAAAAATAAATAGATATATTTATACAATTTGAATATCAGATCTCGATGTCATTGGAAATCAGGTACTGGCTTGGGATATGCACAAACATTGTGTGGGGTTAAACCGTGTATTCTTTTTGTTATGAAAATACATTATGTTTATCATTATATTCTTGTGACCTTCGCACGGTACTGAAGTTGTAGCCTTTTTTGTTCTTTTGTTATGTTTTACGGTTATAATGCTAAAATCCTGACCATGGACAATAGTCGGTAACGTGTCTAGAGAGTGTCACACTACTAAGCATTCGTTTCTTACTTCAATATCATTCAGTGGTTTAGCGCCGCCACAATGTCGTGCCTGTCCCAAGTCAGGCTCTGGATGTCCAACGTCATATGTGATTGGTTTTTTTTCTGTTCAGATTGTCGGAATGTGAAAGGTGATTGTTTATTTGGTTGATATTGGTAGAATTGTTGATCATGACTGTTTAAGTTTTCTCTTCATAACTCTAAAACCTATTTTTGAAGATTTCGAATAAATAGGGTCCACAGAAGTCTTATGTTTTCGCCCCTACCCAAACCTTCATGTTATTTCAATATAAATCATATGATGTTGCCCTAGTTCTTCTATTTCTTCCTGTGGGCCCGGGTGGCTCAATGAGTTAGGTCGTTGGATCTAACAACTCATACAAGCCTATCACCAATACGGCATGGGTTCGCGCCCAGCTTTGTAAATTACAAAAAAGGGGCACTCGACTCGCAGCCGCAAGTGATACAGTTTACCAGTTGCTTGCCCATGGTCGGTGGTTATCTCCGGGTACTCCGGATTCCTCCACCACTAAAACTGGTTGTCATGATATAGCTGAAATATTGTTGAAAGTGGCGTTAAACACCAAAAATCAAATCAAATCCATTTCTTCCTCATTTCTATATAACTTTTAAATATTGTAGAACTTGTTCTTATCCTGACTATACCTGAAGTACAACTCGCCATGAGCGTGATTCGAACTCACAACTTCAGTGGTGACAGGCACTGATTGTACAGGTAGTTATAAATCCAACTATCATGCAATCACAACCACGACGGCTTTAAAGGAAAAGTTTTAGATTATACTACACTTAACGTGAATTTACGGTCAGAAAATTTTCGAGTACGAGTTTCGTACTTCATATACAACAACAAAAAACGTCCAATCAGAAAATTGTGTATTTGGTTACAACGTTCTGATTGGTTGTTTGTCGGGTACGAGTACAACCGTACTCAAAATTTTATGACCGTCAATCCTGTACTAAAAGTTCACGATGACATACACAACTGTTCATTGTGTGTCTTGTATCACGTGTTCTATACAAACTACGTAATATTAAGATAACGGACCAATGATTTGGAGACCTTGTTTACAACCGATTTCAACACAATGAAGTCTTCATTGATTTTGCTGGTCCTCGCCGCATTTGGTAAGAAAATGTTGTTGTTAGTAGTGTACTGAAAATATCAAAGTTCATACAAGTTTATTAGGAGGCTGGTGTCATTGTGATGAACGTCACTTTCAACAATATTTCAGTTATATATTGGCGGTCAGTTTTATTGGTGGAGTAAACCGTAATTCCCAGAATAAACCACCGACTACCGGAAGTCGCTGACAAACTCTATCGAATATACCTAGCTCTCCATTGTAGCATTGCTAAGTGGCGCTATGGATCATAATGCATTAATAAAGCGCATGGTCAATATTTGGAATGTTACAGATTGTAGATGATTAGATTTGTATATATTTTTCATACTGCTACCTTGTGTAATTAAGAAATAATAACTAAGAGTTTCCTCCCCTCAGGCATAGGTGACCGTTTTTTGATATCATGTTTAAGCCCTCTGGTTTTCTCGAACCTAAAACTTTTAAGCTATTTGGCTTTCCATTCGTTTGACTTTGAGCGTACTCGATGAAGGTTATTCCAGAAACGTACCGTGTGCACTTGATTTGATATCTATCTACGTTTTTATTAATTTTATGTAATTTTAGCATGGGTAATATTAATTTCGTAAAATGTTTATCCCGAACGATGGAAGTCATATGGGAATTAAGCGTAATATGTATTTTAAAATGATCAATTTGATGCACGATTGTTACTGGGTGTAATTGAGCATACATTTATGTATGTATTAAAAGAGTTTAGTCAATATGTACTACCAGTATACGATGGGAGTTAGAACAGGTACCGTGTTGTTTGAAGTTCAATATCTCAAAACATGGTCTAATACTAGTTCAATTTGGGAGCGGAACATGGTAGATTTAACTTAGTAACACCAGAAGCGTTTCTGCAACTACTTTATACAGGGATATTTTGTAATCCCCCCTAATCTGTTGGCTTTGTGTGGACCTGTTGAAGGATATTCCGGAAACACACAGTGCGCATGTTTTTCTTAATGGCAATAACAATTTCTGCAAAATTTTTATGAATGAATATATGATTTGAAGCGTTAGTGGCCTTTGTTTCAATAGCTTGCAACTAATATATTTGAACTTATCATTTTTGTTCTTGATGCTGTCGTGGTCGTGATCGCATGGTATTTGGATGTACAACTACCTGTGCTATCAGTGCCTATCACCACTAAAGTAGTGAGTTCGAATCCCGCTCAGGGGAGGTGTACTCCATACAACATTATGCGATAAAGTTTGTCAGTGACTTGTGACAGGTCGTTGGTTCTCTCTGGTTACCCCGGTTACCTCCACCACTAAAACTGACCACCACGATATAGCTGAAATATTGTTAAATGTGGCGTTAAACACCATAAACCGTAATGCCTAAACATCTAAATACTGTATGAAAAACAAAAGAGGCTACAAAACCAATTTATATCTACATCTTGTCATGTCATAATAACTGTAAGATAGACATGTTATGTCATTCTACAAGGACAGACTTCTAGGAGCTATTTATAGAACTTGCTGATAAACTTATTCTATAATTCATGACAAAACACAACTAACTAGACCTAGTGTAAGTTAGTGATATTAGTCCTGTTAGTGAGTAACTTAGGGATATTAGTTAGAAGCTTTTAGTGGCCCTGATTCAATAGCTTGCTGCTATAATATTTGAACTTCTAGGACTTCTACAAACTTCTAAGAGCTATTTATATACCTTCCTGATAAACTTAATCTATAATTCATGACAATACACTACTAACTAGTCCTGTTAGTGGGTAAATTAGTGATATTAGTTAGAAGCTTTTAGTGGCCTTGATTCAATATCTTGCCGCTAAAATATTTGAAGTTCCAGGACTGAACTACAGACATATAGGAGCTATTTATAGAGCTTGCTGATAAACTTATTCTATAATTCATGACCATATACTACTAACTAGTCCTGTTAGTGGGTAACTTAGGGATAATGCTGCTAAAATATTTGTACTTCCAGGACTGAAATACCGACTTCTAGGAGCTAATTTTAGAACTTGCTGACAAACTTATTCTATAATTCATGACAATACACTACTAACTAGTCCTGGTAGTAGGTGAAGTAGTGAAGGAGTGAGGGATTGAGCATATTGTTTCTTCAGCTATATAATGGGGGGGGNGGGGGGGGGGGGGGGTTGGAGGTTGTCACGTACATGGGCTATTATAGATATATCTATTACTGAAATTTACAGTTCCTAAATAATGCGATTATTATCAAAACTAATGTTTCCTACCTCAGAGATAGGCGAGCGTAGCCGATTTTTGTTAACCTGTTTAGGCCGTTTGGTTTTATTGCTCCCAAAAACTGTTATATGTTTTGGCTTTCCAATATTTCGATATTGAGTGTACCTGATGAAGGTTATTTCAGAAACGCGTCGTGCGCACTAAATTAGATATCTACAACAGTATGGTGACAAAAGTCTTGCAACTTGTAAAAAAAATCCCTATATAATCAACCAAAACCATATTTAAAATTGTTTTTTTATTGTGAAGTCATTTCTGGATAGATTTTAACAAATTTTACACCAAAATATTCAGAATTGTTTATATTTTGATTGTTTATTTGCTCATTATGTTTACATGGGTGGTTTTTATTTGCACATAATTTAAACATAACAAATAAAAATTGACGTTGATTTTCCTATATATTTCAACTAAAAATAAATCCTAAAAATTAACAATCCTGTTTAAATTATGTACAAATACAAACCACTCATATAAACATAATGAGTAAATAAAAAATCAAAATATAAACAATTCTGAATGTTTTGGTGTAAAATTTGTGAAAATATATCCAGAAATAACTTCACAATAATTTTTCGAAAAAATATTGTTTTGGTTGATTATATAGGGATTTTTTTTTACAAGTTGCAAGACTTTTGTCACCATACTGTACGTTTTTATTATGGTGTGTAGTGGACGTCATCTTAGGACAAGCTGTACCCTGCAGTGGATAGAATATGTATTATCATTTATTTTATGGTTTGGTTTGGTTTGGTTTATGGTGTTTATCATTTATTTTATGATGATATGGTATAATTTGCATGGTTGATACCGCAACTCTGAGTGTCAGTTCTCAAGCCCCGGGCTGATACGGGGGCTGATATGAGGTCCAATATGGATTTTCAATGTAAAACCCGTATCACAACCCTTTTATTATATAGTAATAAATATTTTAGTAACAAGTTCTGAAATTTTATGAAAATTTTGAAATTCTAAAAAAACATTGAAATTTTGAAATTTTTTGAAAATTATTAAATCGTATGAAATTTTATGAAAATTTTGAATTTTTTTTGAAAATTTTAAAATCTTATGAAATTTTTGAAAGTTTTAAAATTTTATGAATTTTTTTAAATTTTTGAAAATTTTTACATTTTAAAAAAATGTTGAAAATTTTGAAATTTTTTGAAATTTTTCTTGTTAATGGTATTTTTCTATTTTCTATTGGCAATGTGGCCATAAACATTTATGGTGACAATTTTAAAAATCCATAATTGTGAAGTAAATTCCACAAGTTATATAAAACATTGTTTTTGAGTTGTTGAATTAAATTTTTGTTGTAAATGGTATTTTTTTATTTTCTACAGGATAAATCTTTTTAGTTGAAAATATATGATAATTAGATTATAACATGGCATTTTCCATATTGGCCCTGGTATCAGCCCTCGACTCTTATCGGCCCTCGGGTCCAATATGACAGTCTCAGGCTGATACCAGGGCTGATATGGAAAATGCCATGTAATAATCTATAATTATTACAATAACGCGGCATACCTATTGGAACTCCATGTTGTGAAGAGTTTGAAGACTCTTTACCCTGTTGTATTAGGTGAAGAGTACAATTTTATGTTTTTATTTTTCATTTTCGTTCATTTTAGTTACTTTGTCTGTCAACGGATTTTTCCTGAAGGGATCCGGATGTCTTAACATGGTAAACTGTTTTGTTGACCCATGTATGGGTAAGACATGTGTTGGTCATTCTGATGCAGTCTGCGTGTAAGTACACTCGTCTCACCTGCTGTGTCACCTATACAAACACTAGAACTACTTTTTCAAGACCCGGATGAAATGGCAGTAATTCTCATTATATAAAATTTGCAATGTCTGCGACTGTTTTTTTTTTTTTTTTTTAATTATTATTAATTCTAGCTTCTCTAAATAATCAGCAACTATGCATGGTGAATTATACAGTCTTCAAAAGGCAGCCATCCCAGGGAACTTTATTTCAAAGCACAAGATATTCTTTATTAGTAATTCGACAACTGCATCACACATGTTACGGCGTATTCACGTATCACATTGTCTCATACAGCAGAGCATAGACGAAGGTCACAGAATCATACGAGCTTTGCCGATTGCATGTAAATGCATGGATATGATTTACTTCCTTTTTATTTTTGCACAATATTTTTTTTCTCAAAGTGGCTATGTGAAAAATGGTATCCTCTGAAATAAAACTAGTTTTTTGTTTTTGTTTTGTTTTTTTTTCGTGGGGAGAATGAAGGATGGGACGATACTATTTTCTCATGAAGAGATTATGACGATACAAATGCAACAGTATCGGTAGTACAAACAAATGTAATTACGATGCAAAAAAGGACAATAACATTGATGAGACGAATTCACAAGAATTGACAACTAGTATTCAAAATAGTATGCAAATTATACTAACATGGTTTATGGTGTTTAACGCCACTTTCAACAATATTTCAGTAATATCGTTTCAATCAGTTTAAATGGTGGAGGAAACCGGAGTAGCCGGAGAAAACTACCGACATGTCGCAAGTCACTGACAAACTTTATCACATAACGTTGAATCGAGAACACCTCGCCATGATCTATCTATATAAAGTATGACAGATGTAATCCGTTACCAATTTTATTTATAAACAAAACACTTTTTTTCTGATTTAGATCGGATTATTGCGGTGGTTGTAACCATCACTTTGAAGTGTCTGGTCGCACAGTCATATGGTAAGTACTACATATAGTAAATAGATATCATGAAGTGAAACCTGTTTAAGTCGAACCTTGGATAAACCAGAACTCTGTTTAAACCAAACTTTATATTAAGTCCCAATATCGGATTTGTTTGGGTTAAATTAACATATATATATCAAACTTTAAATAAAGTCCTAATGTTGGAAATCTTTGTTTTTATAATCTGTGTAATCCAAAGCAGAATAAACCAGAACTCTATACAAACTAAGCTGTAAATTAAGTCCCAATGTCGGAATTTTTTGTTAGTTGAACATGCATAAGCCAAACATTAAATAAAATCCCATTGTCGGAAATCTTTGTTAGTTTAACCTGATTAAATCAAATACCGGTAGCTGTCATGTTCCGAACACATAAGCTGGTCTCACAGAGCTTCAGTATAGACAGGTTGCGCTGTATTATGAAAAGTGATGGTAAATAATTCCACTAAATACCACAAACAAAACGAACAACTACCTCTCACCACAAACCATAGAACATATGACGCTAGAAATAACATGTTAAATCTGGAAATCCAATGGCGGAGATGTATTAATTACTAAGAAAGGATAAGTATGTAAATGAACATGAGAGACTATCCAACTTTACACTTAGACACAAATTAAAGTAAAGGAACAGCTTATAGTAAGAAAGGATAAGTATGTAAATGAACATGAGAGACTATCCAACTTTACACTTAGACACAAATTAAAGTAAAGGAACAGCTTGTAGTAAGAAAGGATAAGTATGTAAATGAACATGAGAGACTATCCAACTGGACTATGACACAAATTAAAGTAAAGGAACTGTGTGTATGATTAAGCGTTATAAAAAACCGAAGGGACGATCAAGAATGGACAATTCAAAGAAACTGCCAACAATGTGTGTGTGTGTGTGTGTGTGTGTGTGTGTGCGTGCGTGCGTGCGTGCGTGCGTGCGTGCGTGCGTGCGTGCGTGTGTGTGTGTGCGTGCGTGCGTGCGTGCGTGCGTGCCATCTACAGATGTATTCATGTATATCCATAGATTCCTCATAAGGTACAAGATAACATTTGAAGCAATATGTTTATATCGGGAATGAACATAAAACTTAGCAACTGTGATTATATGAAGGTTATTGGATGGAGTCCCACTGATAGTAGAACAAAAACAAGGTCGGATTAAAAATTATAATATTATTTAATTTCCACAAAATTACAAGATAGCCAGAAAAACAATGCAAACGTAATGTACGTGTAAATTGGCACGTGTAGTAGAATATGGTTTTATGAAATCGGTATTGTGTATTTTGTTTCTAGTTTAATGGAGAAAATTGAAACTACATTTTTTTTCCCATTTCTTTCTAGTTGAGTTGCAATGGATTACATTCAAACTACGGAGAAGGAGATGTTTTGAAAATAAAAGAAAAACGATTTCTTAAGTTATGCATTACCGTCAAATTCTGATAATTGAATCCCACAAGGAACCCATAATAATAGATACATGGCCTAGTTACTCCAATGCAGGGTAGAACTCCTAAAAGGACTGATCGTTGGGGGACGCATCACTTTGAAATACATCCATTGTAGGACTATAAGTAAATAAATGTCTCGTGTACTGAGAATGTCACGTGCTAGATCTTAGCGAGCAACAAGAGTGACACGATGGGTGCCACGAGTGGAGCAAGAACTGTTTACCCTTCTGGAGCACTTGAGTTCGCCCTAATTTTTTCATGGGGTTCGTGTTGTTCATTGTTGTCTTCAAGTTTTCTGTTCCGTGTTGTGATGTCCTCTGCGATTTCCGTGTAAAAAACTGTTCAATTCATCTTTACCATCCATTTTTAATGTAGGGGGTTCATGTTTTATTGATGTGTTTGTGTTTATTTACGTATACCAGTGTCCAACACGATTTCCATATGATGGGCGTGTCGTTTAGCAGTAACAAAACCGGTGTCACATGAAATGATAACCCATGCGGTCGTTTAGCAGTAACACAACCGGTGTCACATGAAATGATAACCCATGCGGTCGTTTAGCAGTAACAAAACCGGTGTCACATGAAATGATAACCCATGCGGTCGTTTAGCAGTAACAAAACCGGTGTCACATGAAATGATAACCCTTGCGGTCGTTTAGCAGTAACAAAACCGGTGTCACATGAAATGATAACCCATGCTGTCGTTTAACAGTAACAAAACCGGTGTCACATGAAATGATAACCCATCCGGTCGCTTAGCAGTAACACAACCGGTGTCACATGACATGATAACCCATCCGGTCGTTTAGCAGTAACACAACCGGTGTCACATGAAATGGTAACCCATTCGGTCGTTTAGCAGTAACAAAACCGGTGTCACATGAAATGATAACCCATCCGGTCGCTTAGTAGTAACAAAACCGGTGTCACATGAAATGATAACCCAT